>OY365778.1:31077800-31253691 GCA_959347405.1 Napeogenes sylphis
CTTCTTTTACTAATTAAATTTATGTGTTACGAATAGTTTTTTTATTTTTCAACAGATAGTAAAGACTTAATATTAGATAAGACTCCAGGAAATGTTATAACAGAGTCTCCAGTATCATCATTGAGGTTTTCATCCGTTACAAAGACGGCCTCAAAGGATTTAAAAAACAGACGATATATACGAAGATCTGCTATTATCCAACCAAAAAAGTTAACTTTTGACATTGCAGAAGATTAAAACGATATTGAAATCTAGTCGGACATGGCTGAAAGTACATATGACGTGAGTCATCTTGTTTACATGAAGAAACGAGTTCGTAGAGTGAAATCTGCAAGACTTGTTATTTTGAATGGTGTGTAACGTTAAAAAACGTATTACAAATTAAGTTCACCAAAGAAGTAGCTGCTACAAATATGTGGTGCTGATGAGTGTTTAATTAAGTTTGATATTTATACTGAAACTGTTGTTAATTTGCTAACTATTTATTCCGTTATATTTTTATTAAATTGTTTTCCTTGATACACTTTGTATTTATGTAATTAATTTTGTAATTTTGTAATTTTGTACAAAATGATTTTAAATCACAATCGAAGGTAAAAAAAAAGAAAACCAAGATACATTTTTATTTGTCATATGTACTACCACGTAATAGGAAAATAAAAAAATAAAAAGTAGTATAGGTAAATGAATACAGAATGAACTCTTAGTCTCTAGTTCTTAGACAAATGTATTTTTTTTAAAGAGGTAATTATTATTATATTATGGAAATACAAGTCAGCAGATTGGGATGAGATGCGGCACTTTTTTGCATCTTATCCTTGGCGGCAGGTCTGCTTCTCTTCTTTGGATCCGTCGAGTTGCGCGGATGCTATAACCGATGTGGTGCATCAGGCAATGGAGTATTTTATTCCTTTTGCTGAAGTTCCCGTCGGTGGCAAAGCTCGCCCATGGTTTCATGCCGAATGTGGTCATGCTCAAGACCGAAAACATTCGGCATACCTCATTTGGGCTGATGCTCGAAGCCGCAAAACTCCGGATGTAAGTACAAAGAAGAGAGCCTTTAACCTAGCTGCCAAGTCCTACAAAAAGGCATTGCGGAAGGCTCGTCTCGATCGAATCGCTAAGAATGGCGAAAAGCTCTCTGTCAAACCAACTGGCAGTCGAGCTTTCTGGTCTCTTGCGAAAGCGATCGAGTCGAATTTCTGCCAACCCTCACTGCCTGCTCTGCTGAAGCCGGATGGATCCCTGGCCCACACAGCAACAGAGAAAGCGAATGTATTTGCTTCTCTGTTTGCTGATAATTCGCATCTAGATACTGGCAATGCTTCTCCAGAACATCTTCCTCACTGCGGTATTTCTATGCCTGAAATCCGCATCACTAACAAAGAGGTATGGAGAACATTGTGTCGTTTAGATGTGAATAAAGCCAGTGGTCCTGATGGTATACCAGCCATTCTGCTCAAGACATGTGCAGCTGAGTTGTCTCCTGTACTGACACGTCTGTATCGCCTCTCTTTCAAGACTGGAATAGTGCCGAAATCCTGGAAGCTTGCCAACGTGCAAACCGTGCCCAAAAAAGGCAGCCGTGCTGATCCTGTCAACTACAGACCGATTTCAATCACCTCCATACTCTGCAAGATTATGGAGCGTGTATTAAACTCGCGCCTTCTAGCATACCTAGAAGGTAACGATCTCCTCAGTGACCGACAGTACGGGTTTCGCCGTAATAGGTCTACTGGGGACCTCCTAGTGTATGCTACACATTCTAGGCGAGGCCACCGAGAAGAACGGAGAAGCGGTCGCCGTCTCTCTGGACGTCTTGAGGGCATTTGACAGGGTCTGGCATGCGAGCCTTATAAGCAAGCTTTCAGCGTACGGTATATCTCCTGGTCTGATCGGCTGGGTAACGGACTTTCTGAGCCAGAGATCTCTCCGAGTAGTTGTCGATGGGTGTTCCTCGGAATCCTTGACAATAAATGCCGGAGTGCCTCAGGGGTCCGTTCTTTCTGCTGCACATAAACGATCTGTTGAAACCCGGTGTCTATGGGTACGCAGACGACGGCACAGTTGTAGAAAGATATCTGATATATTGTACTCGGGCTAGTCGAGATCAAGTACAGTCTGAAAGAGAAGCCATGGTGCAGCGTTTGAATGACAAACTTCAGGCAGTCTCCGCATGGAGCAATACCAATCTTGTCAAATTCAACGCCACCAAAACGCAGACGTGTCTGTTCACCGCCAAAAGGAGCCCTTTCACCTTGGCTCCTACTTTCCAGAATGTATCCTTGGAATACAGTGACCGGCTTCAGTTGTTAGGCTTAGAGATTTCCTCGAACCTCAACTTTGGTCGGTTCATTGAGTCCAGAGCAAAAGCAGCAGCAGCAAAGCTTGCCGTTCTTGCGAAGGTTCGGCAGTACTTTACACCGGGACAGCTTCTTGTTTTATACAAAGCACAGATCCGGTCGTGTGTAGAGTACTGTGACCACATATTTGCTGGTGCCGCGAAGTCTCATCTTGCGGTTCTGGACTCAATTGAGAGGCGAGCAAGGAGGCTTATCGGCGATCCCGAATTGGTCGAAGCCGACCTCCAAAGCCTTGAACACAGGCGTAAAATTGCTAGCCTCTCAGTATTCTACAGGATACATTTTGGTGAGTGTGCGCAGGAATTACACGATCTAATTCCCCCGGCCCCCTTCCATCATCGGACTTTCCGACACACGGCAGGAATCCATCCTTTTGTTGTGGACATTCCACCTGTCCGAACGAAGCGCTTTGCTTCGTCTTTCTTACTGCGTACAGCAAAGGATTGGAACAGCTTGCCTGCGTCGGTATTTCCGAAAGAATACAATGTGGATACATTCTAGAGAAGAGTGAATAGGCTGCTAGGGTAATGCGCCTTACCACCTTAGACTACATTCCACTTACCATCAGGTGGAATGTAGTCAAGCATTGCCCTAGATTATATAAAAAAAAAATAAAAAATATTCTATATCGCTACAGAGTTTATGTATTGTAGCTGAGTGAGTGATTGATTACATTTGATACTGTACTAATAACACATTCAGTTTATTTAATGATTTTCCTACATAAAATATCCCTTCCCTCGACTGTTTGCCCTTACTTTAATTTATCTAAAACCACAACTTAAATCAAAAAAATAATGCTTTACACCAACGAGTGTGCTAAATTCTTTGGAAAGAGACTTATTTCAAAATAACTTACATAATTGTATTTCGGAACTAATAATAGATTAAAGAATAACATTCCGTACACTATGGAAAAACAGTTTCGGTTTAAACATTTAAAAATTGTTTACATATACTCGTAGAAGCGACCTCTTTTCACTCTTGGCAAATCTCTCGCCCATTGGGTATTTCATCTATTTCAATGATGTGTCGGGACTGCGATTTCAAGATAAATTGACATAGGCGTAGAATCGATATACACCAAATTGATCTTCCATTATTATGTACATTTCCTATTTGTTGTCTTGGAATTCCGTTTTAGTGTTCCGTTTTAGTGACATAAACCAGTAATTGTCAGTAGATTGATTAGGATGTTGTTTACTATACTTACTGTCTCGGCGACAATCGATTTACAAGCTACATAAAAGAAAGAAGGAAGATAATAATAATATACAGGGCAAGTAGTAAAAAGGGTGTATAAATGATGATGATGATGAGTATTTCGTCTGCATCCTTGAAAGAAATGGTCAAGTGTAACTTAAGAGCAGGCGAGCGTCTGTTTTTACACAATGAAGTCATTTAGACATGGATCTTTTTACTTGACGCCTCTTGTCAGAGGTAATAGAAAACAAGTTGCTTTTTTGAATGGTTGCATAATTTTCGGGCCTTAGAAACCAAGATTTTTGGCAGAAATCTAGTGTTTGCTAGCGGAAGCTTAAATGGCAAATAAACTCTTCTCTTTTAAAATTTTAGACATTTTTGAATATTGTTTTTTATCAACGCAGCTTGAGAATCGTGAATATGATGAATAGTTGTCTAACCCAAGCGGCTTTTGCGGTTTTATATTTATGTACTGATGGTTTGAGGTACAGTTTGTAATAACAAAATAATAACATTAATCTTTGGGTTGTTTCTAGGTTTAGAATGTGGAGCTTTACTAATCTGCCCCAAGACGTAACACAATACGATACTAGCGATCTCAATAGGTAAGTGTAAACAGTCTTGACGAATTCACTATCAACTACATACCTGAGTTGTTTAAAAATGTTTCGTTGATCAATTTGAGAGTTTTTAAACAGTCTCCGCTAAAATAAGGTTCTTATAAATTGAAATACCAAGATACCTAACACGCTCCATTCACTGTAGGGCAGGACAGTTATCAGGAGGACATTTAGGGAAAAAATAATAATGTGCTAAGAGTAGAAAGTTAGCGCTATTTGTTGCACAATTGCTACATATGAGAATCGTTACATGTGTATGTACTTGGCTTTACTTACATTGGAAGTCATCACAAATAACTAATTGTTGACATCTTACTTACATTGAAAGTCATCACAAGTAACTAATTGTTGACATCTTACTTACATTGAAAGTCATCACAAGTAACTAATTGTTGACATTTTACAGCTGCCTAAGTATGGTCGTTACCTAATCGTTGCAAAAGTAAGATAATTTTTAATGTAGATCTCCAAAACCAGAAGTCACCCAATACAACCCAATTAACTTAATTGCTACCCCCTCCATAGACCATTTATAATTACATTAATTATAAATAGTAAAACAAATATCATTAATTCACCAGTTCACCTTCATTATTCAACGGGTTGAAATATAATCCTATTCATTAAAAATAAATTAATATATATACTTATCAAAATGGATATGAGTCTTTCTGAGATTTGTGGGATGTTAGGTGATCGCATTGAACAATACAACCGTGCCAACAGAAAACCCAAAGGAAATATTTCCTACAGCACATTGAAGAAACTAAAGTTCGCTAAGATCGAATCTCAAAATAAGTCATTATTAAGACTTGACGGTATGTACTTCAATATTGTTTTTTATTATTATTACTTATTAATATTGTTTTAATTATTTATTATACTAATTATTTGCCTAAACATGAGCTTCTTTTACTAATTAAATTTATGTGTTACGAATAGTTTTTTTATTTTTCAACAGATAGTAAAGACTTAATATTAGATAAGACTCCAGGAAATGTTATAACAGAGTCTCCAGTATCATCATTGAGGTTTTCATCCGTTACAAAGACGGCCTCAAAGGATTTAAAAAACAGACGATATATACGAAGATCTGCTATTATCCAACCAAAAAAGTTAACTTTTGACATTGCAGAAGATTAAAACGATATTGAAATCTAGTCGGACATGGCTGAAAGTACATATGACGTGAGTCATCTTGTTTACATGAAGAAACGAGTTCGTAGAGTGAAATCTGCAAGACTTGTTATTTTGAATGGTGTGTAACGTTAAAAAACGTATTACAAATTAAGTTCACCAAAGAAGTAGCTGCTACAAATATGTGGTGCTGATGAGTGTTTAATTAAGTTTGATATTTATACTGAAACTGTTGTTAATTTGCTAACTATTTATTCCGTTATATTTTTATTAAATTGTTTTCCTTGATACACTTTGTATTTATGTAATTAATTTTGTAATTTTGTAATTTTGTACAAAATGATTTTAAATCACAATCGAAGGTAAAAAAAAAGAAAACCAAGATACATTTTTATTTGTCATATGTACTACCACGTAATAGGAAAATAAAAAAATAAAAAGTAGTATAGGTAAATGAATACAGAATGAACTCTTAGTCTCTAGTTCTTAGACAAATGTATTTTTTTTAAAGAGGTAATTATTATTATATTATGGAAATACAAGTCAGCAGATTGGGATGAGATGCGGCACTTTTTTGCATCTTATCCTTGGCGGCAGGTCTGCTTCTCTTCTTTGGATCCGTCGAGTTGCGCGGATGCTATAACCGATGTGGTGCATCAGGCAATGGAGTATTTTATTCCTTTTGCTGAAGTTCCCGTCGGTGGCAAAGCTCGCCCATGGTTTCATGCCGAATGTGGTCATGCTCAAGACCGAAAACATTCGGCATACCTCATTTGGGCTGATGCTCGAAGCCGCAAAACTCCGGATGTAAGTACAAAGAAGAGAGCCTTTAACCTAGCTGCCAAGTCCTACAAAAAGGCATTGCGGAAGGCTCGTCTCGATCGAATCGCTAAGAATGGCGAAAAGCTCTCTGTCAAACCAACTGGCAGTCGAGCTTTCTGGTCTCTTGCGAAAGCGATCGAGTCGAATTTCTGCCAACCCTCACTGCCTGCTCTGCTGAAGCCGGATGGATCCCTGGCCCACACAGCAACAGAGAAAGCGAATGTATTTGCTTCTCTGTTTGCTGATAATTCGCATCTAGATACTGGCAATGCTTCTCCAGAACATCTTCCTCACTGCGGTATTTCTATGCCTGAAATCCGCATCACTAACAAAGAGGTATGGAGAACATTGTGTCGTTTAGATGTGAATAAAGCCAGTGGTCCTGATGGTATACCAGCCATTCTGCTCAAGACATGTGCAGCTGAGTTGTCTCCTGTACTGACACGTCTGTATCGCCTCTCTTTCAAGACTGGAATAGTGCCGAAATCCTGGAAGCTTGCCAACGTGCAAACCGTGCCCAAAAAAGGCAGCCGTGCTGATCCTGTCAACTACAGACCGATTTCAATCACCTCCATACTCTGCAAGATTATGGAGCGTGTATTAAACTCGCGCCTTCTAGCATACCTAGAAGGTAACGATCTCCTCAGTGACCGACAGTACGGGTTTCGCCGTAATAGGTCTACTGGCGACCTCCTAGTGTATGCTACACATTCTAGGCGAGGCCACCGAGAAGAACGGAGAAGCGGTCGCCGTCTCTCTGGACGTCTTGAGGGCATTTGACAGGGTCTGGCATGCGAGCCTTATAAGCAAGCTTTCAGCGTACGGTATATCTCCTGGTCTGATCGGCTGGGTAACGGACTTTCTGAGCCAGAGATCTCTCCGAGTAGTTGTCGATGGGTGTTCCTCGGAATCCTTGACAATAAATGCCGGAGTGCCTCAGGGGTCCGTTCTTTCTGCTGCACATAAACGATCTGTTGAAACCCGGTGTCTATGGGTACGCAGACGACGGCACAGTTGTAGAAAGATATCTGATATATTGTACTCGGGCTAGTCGAGATCAAGTACAGTCTGAAAGAGAAGCCATGGTGCAGCGTTTGAATGACAAACTTCAGGCAGTCTCCGCATGGAGCAATACCAATCTTGTCAAATTCAACGCCACCAAAACGCAGACGTGTCTGTTCACCGCCAAAAGGAGCCCTTTCACCTTGGCTCCTACTTTCCAGAATGTATCCTTGGAATACAGTGACCGGCTTCAGTTGTTAGGCTTAGAGATTTCCTCGAACCTCAACTTTGGTCGGTTCATTGAGTCCAGAGCAAAAGCAGCAGCAGCAAAGCTTGCCGTTCTTGCGAAGGTTCGGCAGTACTTTACACCGGGACAGCTTCTTGTTTTATACAAAGCACAGATCCGGTCGTGTGTAGAGTACTGTGGCCACATATTTGCTGGTGCCGCGAAGTCTCATCTTGCGGTTCTGGACTCAATTGAGAGGCGAGCAAGGAGGCTTATCGGCGATCCCGAATTGGTCGAAGCCGACCTCCAAAGCCTTGAACACAGGCGTAAAATTGCTAGCCTCTCAGTATTCTACAGGATACATTTTGGTGAGTGTGCGCAGGAATTACACGATCTAATTCCCCCGGCCCCCTTCCATCATCGGACTTTCCGACACACGGCAGGAATCCATCCTTTTGTTGTGGACATTCCACCTGTCCGAACGAAGCGCTTTGCTTCGTCTTTCTTACTGCGTACAGCAAAGGATTGGAACAGCTTGCCTGCGTCGGTATTTCCGAAAGAATACAATGTGGATACATTCTAGAGAAGAGTGAATAGGCTGCTAGGGTAATGCGCCTTACCACCTTAGACTACATTCCACTTACCATCAGGTGGAATGTAGTCAAGCATTGCCCTAGATTATATAAAAAAAAAATAAAAAATATTCTATATCGCTACAGAGTTTATGTATTGTAGCTGAGTGAGTGATTGATTACATTTGATACTGTACTAATAACACATTCAGTTTATTTAATGATTTTCCTACATAAAATATCCCTTCCCTCGACTGTTTGCCCTTACTTTAATTTATCTAAAACCACAACTTAAATCAAAAAAATAATGCTTTACACCAACGAGTGTGCTAAATTTTTTGGAAAGAGACTTATTTCAAAATAACTTACATAATTGTATTTCGGAACTAATAATAGATTAAAGAATAACATTCCGTACACTGTGGAAAAACAGTTTCGGTTTAAACATTTAAAAATTGTTTACATATACTCGTAGAAGCGACCTCTTTTCACTCTTGGCAAATCTCTCGCCCATTGGGTATTTCATCTATTTCAATGATGTGTCGGGACTGCGATTTCAAGATAAATTGACATAGGCGTAGAATCGATATACACCGAATTGATCTTCCATTATTATGTACATTTCCTATTTGTTGTCTTGGAATTCCGTTTTAGTGTTCCGTTTTAGTGACATAAACCAGTAATTGTCAGTAGATTGATTAGGATGTTGTTTACTATACTTACTGTCTCGGCGACAATCGATTTATAAGCTACATAAAAGAAAGAAGGAAGATAATAATAATATACAGGGCAAGTAGTAAAAAGGGTGTATAAATGATGATGATGATGATGAGTATTTCGTCTGCATCCTTGAAAGAAATGGTCAAGTGTAACTTAAGAGCAGGCGAGCGTCTGTTTTTACACAATGAAGTCATTTAGACATGGATCTTTTTACTTGACGCCTCTTGTCAGAGGTAATAGAAAACAAGTTGCTTTTTTGAATGGTTGCATAATTTTCGGGCCTTAGAAACCAAGATTTTTGGCAGAAATCTAGTGTTTGCTAGCGGAAGCTTAAATGGCAAATAATCTCTTCTCTTTTAAAATTTTAGACATTTTTGAATATTGTTTTTTATCAACGCAGCTTGAGAATCGTGAATATGATGAATAGTTGTCTAACCCAAGCGGCTTTTGCGGTTTTATATTTATGTACTGATGGTTTGAGGTACAGTTTGTAATAACAAAATAATAACATTAATCTTTGAGTTGTTTCTAGGTTTAGAATGTGGAGCTTTACTAATCTGCCCCAAGACGTAACACAATACGATACTAGCGATCTCAATAGGTATGTGTAAACAGTCTTGACGAATTCACTATCAACTACATAACTGAGTTGTTTAAAAATGTTTCGTTGATCAATTTGAGAGTTTTTAAACAGTCTCCGCTAAAATAAGGTTCTTATAAATTGAAATACCAAGATACTTAACACGCTCCATTCACTGTAGGGCAGGACAGTTATCAGGAGGACATTTAGGGAAAAAATAATAATGTGCTAAGAGTAGAAAGTTAGCGCTATTTGTTGCACAATTGCTACATATGAGAATCGTTACATATGTATGTACTTGGCTTTACTTACATTGGAAGTCATCACAAGTAACTAATTGTTGACATTTTACTTACATTGAAAGTCATCACAAGTAACTAATTGTTGACATCTTACTTACATTGAAAGTCATCACAAGTAACTAATTGTTGACATCTTACTTACATTGAAAGTCATCACAAGTAACTAATTGTTGACATTTTACAGCTGCCTAAGTATGGTCGTTACCTAATCGTTGCAAAAGTAAGATAATTTTTAATGTAGATCTCCAAAACCAGAAGTCACCCAATACAACCCAATTAACTTAATTGCTACCCCCTCCATAGACCATTTATAATTACATTAATTATAAATAGTAAAACAAATATCATTAATTCACCAGTTCACCTTCATTATTCAACGGGTTGAAATATAATCCTATTCATTAAAAATAAATTAATATATATACTTATCAAAATGGATATGAGTCTTTCTGAGATTTGTGGGATGTTAGGTGATCGCATTGAACAATACAACCGTGCCAACAGAAAACCCAAAGGAAATATTTCCTACAGCACATTGAAGAAACTAAAGTTCGCTAAGATCGAATCTCAAAATAAGTCATTATTAAGACTTGACGGTATGTACTTCAATATTGTTTTTTATTATTATTACTTATTAATATTGTTTTAATTATTTATTATACTAATTATTTGCCTAAACATGAGCTTCTTTTACTAATTAAATTTATGTGTTACGAATAGTTTTTTTATTTTTCAACAGATAGTAAAGACTTAATATTAGATAAGACTCCAGGAAATGTTATAACAGAGTCTCCAGTATCATCATTGAGGTTTTCATCCGTTACAAAGACGGCCTCAAAGGATTTAAAAAACAGACGATATATACGAAGATCTGCTATTATCCAACCAAAAAAGTTAACTTTTGACATTGCAGAAGATTAAAACGATATTGAAATCTAGTCGGACATGGCTGAAAGTACATATGACGTGAGTCATCTTGTTTACATGAAGAAACGAGTTCGTAGAGTGAAATCTGCAAGACTTGTTATTTTGAATGGTGTGTAACGTTAAAAAACGTATTACAAATTAAGTTCACCAAAGAAGTAGCTGCTACAAATATGTGGTGCTGATGAGTGTTTAATTAAGTTTGATATTTATACTGAAACTGTTGTTAATTTGCTAACTATTTATTCCGTTATATTTTTATTAAATTGTTTTCCTTGATACACTTTGTATTTATGTAATTAATTTTGTAATTTTGTAATTTTGTACAAAATGATTTTAAATCACAATCGAAGGTAAAAAAAAAGAAAACCAAGATACATTTTTATTTGTCATATGTACTACCACGTAATAGGAAAATAAAAAAATAAAAAGTAGTATAGGTAAATGAATACAGAATGAACTCTTAGTCTCTAGTTCTTAGACAAATGTATTTTTTTTTAAAGAGGTAATTATTATTATATTATGGAAATACAAGTCAGCAGATTGGGATGAGATGCGGCACTTTTTTGCATCTTATCCTTGGCGGCAGGTCTGCTTCTCTTCTTTGGATCCGTCGAGTTGCGCGGATGCTATAACCGATGTGGTGCATCAGGCAATGGAGTATTTTATTCCTTTTGCTGAAGTTCCCGTCGGTGGCAAAGCTCGCCCATGGTTTCATGCCGAATGTGGTCATGCTCAAGACCGAAAACATTCGGCATACCTCATTTGGGCTGATGCTCGAAGCCGCAAAACTCCGGATGTAAGTACAAAGAAGAGAGCCTTTAACCTAGCTGCCAAGTCCTACAAAAAGGCATTGCGGAAGGCTCGTCTCGATCGAATCGCTAAGAATGGCGAAAAGCTCTCTGTCAAACCAACTGGCAGTCGAGCTTTCTGGTCTCTTGCGAAAGCGATCGAGTCGAATTTCTGCCAACCCTCACTGCCTGCTCTGCTGAAGCCGGATGGATCCCTGGCCCACACAGCAACAGAGAAAGCGAATGTATTTGCTTCTCTGTTTGCTGATAATTCGCATCTAGATACTGGCAATGCTTCTCCAGAACATCTTCCTCACTGCGGTATTTCTATGCCTGAAATCCGCATCACTAACAAAGAGGTATGGAGAACATTGTGTCGTTTAGATGTGAATAAAGCCAGTGGTCCTGATGGTATACCAGCCATTCTGCTCAAGACATGTGCAGCTGAGTTGTCTCCTGTACTGACACGTCTGTATCGCCTCTCTTTCAAGACTGGAATAGTGCCGAAATCCTGGAAGCTTGCCAACGTGCAAACCGTGCCCAAAAAAGGCAGCCGTGCTGATCCTGTCAACTACAGACCGATTTCAATCACCTCCATACTCTGCAAGATTATGGAGCGTGTATTAAACTCGCGCCTTCTAGCATACCTAGAAGGTAACGATCTCCTCAGTGACCGACAGTACGGGTTTCGCCGTAATAGGTCTACTGGCGACCTCCTAGTGTATGCTACACATTCTAGGCGAGGCCACCGAGAAGAACGGAGAAGCGGTCGCCGTCTCTCTGGACGTCTTGAGGGCATTTGACAGGGTCTGGCATGCGAGCCTTATAAGCAAGCTTTCAGCGTACGGTATATCTCCTGGTCTGATCGGCTGGGTAACGGACTTTCTGAGCCAGAGATCTCTCCGAGTAGTTGTCGATGGGTGTTCCTCGGAATCCTTGACAATAAATGCCGGAGTGCCTCAGGGGTCCGTTCTTTCTGCTGCACATAAACGATCTGTTGAAACCCGGTGTCTATGGGTACGCAGACGACGGCACAGTTGTAGAAAGATATCTGATATATTGTACTCGGGCTAGTCGAGATCAAGTACAGTCTGAAAGAGAAGCCATGGTGCAGCGTTTGAATGACAAACTTCAGGCAGTCTCCGCATGGAGCAATACCAATCTTGTCAAATTCAACGCCACCAAAACGCAGACGTGTCTGTTCACCGCCAAAAGGAGCCCTTTCACCTTGGCTCCTACTTTCCAGAATGTATCCTTGGAATACAGTGACCGGCTTCAGTTGTTAGGCTTAGAGATTTCCTCGAACCTCAACTTTGGTCGGTTCATTGAGTCCAGAGCAAAAGCAGCAGCAGCAAAGCTTGCCGTTCTTGCGAAGGTTCGGCAGTACTTTACACCGGGACAGCTTCTTGTTTTATACAAAGCACAGATCCGGTCGTGTGTAGAGTACTGTGGCCACATATTTGCTGGTGCCGCGAAGTCTCATCTTGCGGTTCTGGACTCAATTGAGAGGCGAGCAAGGAGGCTTATCGGCGATCCCGAATTGGTCGAAGCCGACCTCCAAAGCCTTGAACACAGGCGTAAAATTGCTAGCCTCTCAGTATTCTACAGGATACATTTTGGTGAGTGTGCGCAGGAATTACACGATCTAATTCCCCCGGCCCCCTTCCATCATCGGACTTTCCGACACACGGCAGGAATCCATCCTTTTGTTGTGGACATTCCACCTGTCCGAACGAAGCGCTTTGCTTCGTCTTTCTTACTGCGTACAGCAAAGGATTGGAACAGCTTGCCTGCGTCGGTATTTCCGAAAGAATACAATGTGGATACATTCTAGAGAAGAGTGAATAGGCTGCTAGGGTAATGCGCCTTACCACCTTAGACTACATTCCACTTACCATCAGGTGGAATGTAGTCAAGCATTGCCCTAGATTATATAAAAAAAAAATAAAAAATATTCTATATCGCTACAGAGTTTATGTATTGTAGCTGAGTGAGTGATTGATTACATTTGATACTGTACTAATAACACATTCAGTTTATTTCATGATTTTCCTACATAAAATATCCCTTCCCTCGACTGTTTGCCCTTACTTTAATTTATCTAAAACCACAACTTAAATCAAAAAAATAATGCTTTACACCAACGAGTGTGCTAAATTTTTTGGAAAGAGACTTATTTCAAAATAACTTACATAATTGTATTTCGGAACTAATAATAGATTAAAGAATAACATTCCGTACACTGTGGAAAAACAGTTTCGGTTTAAACATTTAAAAATTGTTTACATATACTCGTAGAAGCGACCTCTTTTCACTCTTGGCAAATCTCTCGCCCATTGGGTATTTCATCTATTTCAATGATGTGTCGGGACTGCGATTTCAAGATAAATTGACATAGGCGTAGAATCGATATACACCGAATTGATCTTCCATTATTATGTACATTTCCTATTTGTTGTCTTGGAATTCCGTTTTAGTGTTCCGTTTTAGTGACATAAACCAGTAATTGTCAGTAGATTGATTAGGATGTTGTTTACTATACTTACTGTCTCGGCGACAATCGATTTATAAGCTACATAAAAGAAAGAAGGAAGATAATAATAATATACAGGGCAAGTAGTAAAAAGGGTGTATAAATGATGATGATGATGATGAGTATTTCGTCTGCATCCTTGAAAGAAATGGTCAAGTGTAACTTAAGAGCAGGCGAGCGTCTGTTTTTACACAATGAAGTCATTTAGACATGGATCTTTTTACTTGACGCCTCTTGTCAGAGGTAATAGAAAACAAGTTGCTTTTTTGAATGGTTGCATAATTTTCGGGCCTTAGAAACCAAGATTTTTGGCAGAAATCTAGTGTTTGCTAGCGGAAGCTTAAATGGCAAATAATCTCTTCTCTTTTAAAATTTTAGACATTTTTGAATATTGTTTTTTATCAACGCAGCTTGAGAATCGTGAATATGATGAATAGTTGTCTAACCCAAGCGGCTTTGGCGGTTTTATATTTATGTACTGATGGTTTGAGGTACAGTTTGTAATAACAAAATAATAACATTAATCTTTGAGTTGTTTCTAGGTTTAGAATGTGGAGCTTTACTAATCTGCCCCAAGACGTAACACAATACGATACTAGCGATCTCAATAGGTATGTGTAAACAGTCTTGACGAATTCACTATCAACTACATAACTGAGTTGTTTAAAAATGTTTCGTTGATCAATTTGAGAGTTTTTAAACAGTCTCCGCTAAAATAAGGTTCTTATAAATTGAAATACCAAGATACTTAACACGCTCCATTCACTGTAGGGCAGGACAGTTATCAGGAGGACATTTAGGGAAAAAATAATAATGTGCTAAGAGTAGAAAGTTAGCGCTATTTGTTGCACAATTGCTACATATGAGAATCGTTACATATGTATGTACTTGGCTTTACTTACATTGGAAGTCATCACAAATAACTAATTGTTGACATCTTACTTACATTGAAAGTCATCACAAGTAACTAATTGTTGACATCTTACTTACATTGAAAGTCATCACAAGTAACTAATTGTTGACATCTTACTTACATTGAAAGTCATCACAAGTAACTAGTTGTTGACATTTTACAGCTGCCTAAGTATGGTCGTTACCTAATCGTTGCAAAAGTAAGATAATTTTTAATGTAGATCTCCAAAACCAGAAGTCACCCAATACAACCCAATTAACTTAATTGCTACCCCCTCCATAGACCATTTATAATTTCATTAATTATAAATAGTAAAACAAATATCATTAATTCACCAGTTCACCTTCATTATTCAACGGGTTGAAATATAATCCTATTCATTAAAAATAAATTAATATATATACTTATCAAAATGGATATGAGTCTTTCTGAGATTTGTGGGATGTTAGGTGATCGCATTGAACAATACAACGGTGCCAACAGAAAACGCAAAGGAAATATTTCCTACAGCACATTGAAGAAACTAAAATTCGCTAAGATCGAATCTCAAAATAAGTCATTATTAAGACTTGACGGTATGTACTTCAATATTCTTTTTTACTATTATTACTTATTAATATTGTTTTAATTATTTATTATACTAATTATTTGCCTAAACATGAGCTTCTTTTACTAATTAAATTTATGTGTTACGAATAGTTTTTAATAATTATTATTTTATTTTTCAACAGATAGTAAAGACTTAATAATTGATAAAACTCCAGGAAATGTTATAACAGACTCTCCAGTATCATCATTGAGTTTTTCATCCGTTACAAGGACGGCCTCAAAGGGTTTACAAAACAGACGATATATACGAAGATCTGCTATTATTCAACCAAAAAAGTTAACTTTTGACATTGCAGAAGATTAAAACGATATTGAAATCTAGTCGCTGAAGGTACTACGATGTCCAAATTACTCTCAACACGGACATGGCTGAAAGTACATATGACGTGAGTCATCTCGTTTACATGAAGAGACAAGTTCGTAGAGTGAATTCTGCAAGGCTTGTTATTTTGGAATGGTGTGTAACGTTAAAAAAACGTATTACAAATTAAGTTCACTAAAGAAGGAGCTGCTACAAATATGTGTTGCAGATGATTGTTTGATTAAGTTTGATATTTATACTGAAACTGTTATTAATTTGCTTACTATTTATTCCGTTATATTTTTATTAAATTGTTTTCCTTGAAACACTTTGTATTTATAAATTATTTATTAGCCCTATTCCAAAATTATTTTAAATCACAATCGAAGGTAAAAAAAAAGAAAACCAAGATACATTTTTAATTGTCATATGTACTAAAACGTAATAGGAAAATAAAAAAATAAGAAGTAGGATAGGTAAATGAATACAGAATGAACTCTTAGTCTCTAGTTCTTAGACAAATGTATTTTTTTAAAAGAGGTAATTATTATTATATTCTATATCGCTACAGCGTTTATGTATTGTAGCTGAGTGAGTGATTGATTACATTTGATACTGTACTAATAACACTTTCAGTTTATTTAATGATTTTCCTACATAAAATATCCCTTCCCTCGACTGTTTGCCCTTACTTTAATTTATCTAAAACCACAACTTAAATCAAAAAAATAATGCTTTACACCAACGAGTGTGCTAAATTTTTTGGAAAGAGACTTATTTCAAAATAACTTACATAATTGTATTTCGGAACTAATAATAGATTAAAGAATAACATTCTGTACACTGTGGAAAAACAGTTTCGGTTTAAACATTTAAAAATTGTTTACATATACTCGTAGAAGCGACCTCTTTTCACTCTTGGCAAATCTCTCGCCCATTGGGTATTTCATCTATTTCAATGATGTGTCGGGACTGCGATTTCAAGATAAATTGACATAGGCGTAGAATCGATATACACCGAATTGATCTTCCATTATTATGTACATTTCCTATTTGTTGTCTTGGAATTCCGTTTTAGTGTTCCGTTTTAGTGACATAAACCAGTAATTGTCAGTAGATTGATTAGGATGTTGTTTACTATACTTACTGTCTCGGCGACAATCGATTTACAAGCTACATAAAAGAAAGAAGGAAGATAATAATAATATACAGGGCAAGTAGTAAAAAGGGTGTATAAATGATGATGATGATGATGAGTATTTCGTCTGCATCCTTGAAAGAAATGGTCAAGTGTAACTTAAGAGCAGGCGAGCGTCTGTTTTTACACAATGAAGTCATTTAGACATGGATCTTTTTACTTGACGCCTCTTGTCAGAGGTAATAGAAAACAAGTTGCTTTTTAGAATGGTTGCATAATTTTCGGGCCTTAGAAACCAAGATTTTTGGCAGAAATCTAGTGTTTGCTAGCGGAAGCTTAAATGGCAAATAATCTCTTCTCTTTTAAAATTTTAGACATTTTTGAATATTGTTTTTTATCAACGCAGCTTGAGAATCGTGAATATGATGAATAGTTGTCTAACCCAAGCGGCTTTTGCGGTTTTATATTTATGTACTGATGGTTTGAGGTACAGTTTGTAATAACAAAATAATAACATTAATCTTTGAGTTGTTTCTAGGTTTAGAATGTGGAGCTTTACTAATCTGCCCCAAGACGTAACACAATACGATACTAGCGATCTCAATAGGTATGTGTAAACAGTCTTGACGAATTCACTATCAACTACATACCTGAGTTGTTTAAAAATGTTTCGTTGATCAATTTGAGAGTTTTTAAACAGTCTCCGCTAAAATAAGGTTCTTATAAATTGAAATACCAAGATACTTAACACGCTCCATTCACTGTAGGGCAGGACAGTTATCAGGAGGACATTTAGGGAAAAAATAATAATGTGCTAAGAGTAGAAAGTTAGCGCTATTTGTTGCACAATTGCTACATATGAGAATCGTTACATATGTATGTACTTGGCTTTACTTACATTGGAAGTCATCACAAGTAACTAATTGTTGACATCTTACTTACATTGAAAGTCATCACAAGTAACTAATTGTTGACATCTTACTTACATTGAAAGTCATCACAAGTAACTAATTGTTGACATCTTACTTACATTGAAAGTCATCACAAGTAACTAGTTGTTGACATTTTACAGCTGCCTAAGTATGGTCGTTACCTAATCGTTGCAAAAGTAAGATAATTTTTAATGTAGATCTCCAAAACCAGAAGTCACCCAATACAACCCAATTAACTTAATTGCTACCCCCTCCATAGACCATTTATAATTACATTAATTATAAATAGTAAAACAAATATCATTAATTCACCAGTTCACCTTCATTATTCGACGGGTTGAAATATAATCCTATTCATTAAAAATAAATTAATATATATACTTATCAAAATGGATATGAGTCTTTCTGAGATTTGTGGGATGTTAGGTGATCGCATTGAACAATACAACCGTGCCAACAGAAAACGTAAAGGAAATATTTCCTACAGCACATTGAAGAAACTAAAGTTCGCTAAGATCGAATCTCAAAATAAGTCATTATTAAGACTTGACGGTATGTACTTCAATATTGTTTTTTATTATTATTACTTATTAATATTGTTTTAATTATTTATTATACTAATTATTTGCCTAAACATGAGCTTCTTTTACTAATTAAATTAATGTGTTACGAATAGTTTTTAATAATTATTATTTTATTTTTCAACAGATAGTAAAGACTTAATAATTGATAAAACTCCAGGAAATGTTATAACAGACTCTCCAGTATCATCATTGAGTTTTTCATCCGTTACAAGGACGGCTTCAAAGGGTTTACAAAACAGACGATATATACGAAGATCTGCTATTATCCAACCAAAAAAGTTAACTTTTGACATTGCAGAAGATTGAAACGATATTGAAATCTACTCGCTGAATGTCTAAATAACTACGATGTCTAAATTACTCTCCACACGGACATGGCTGAAAGTACATATGACGTGATTCATCTTGTTTACATGAAGAGACGAGTTCGTAGAGTGAAATCGGCAAGGCTTGTTATTTTGAATGGTGTGTAACGTTAAAAAACGTATTACAAATTAAGTTCACCAAAGAAGTAGCTGCTACAAATATGTGTTGCAGATAAGTGTTTGATTAAGTTTGATATTTATACTGAAACTGTTGTTAATTTGCTAACTATTTATTCCGTTATATTTTTATTAAATTGTTTTTCTTGTTACACTTTGTATTTATAAATTATTTATTAGCCCTATTCCAAAATTGTTTTAAATCACAATCGGAGGTAAAAAAAAAGAAAACCAAGATAAATTTTTATTTGTCATATGTACTACCACGTAATAGAAAAATAAAAAAATTAAAAGTAAGTAAGTAATTAAAGTACTCTTAGTCTCTATTTCTTAGACAAATGTATTTTTTTAAAGAGGTAATTATTATTATATTCTATATCGCAACAGCGTTTCTGTATTGTAGCTGAGTGATTGATTACATTTGATACTGTACTAACACTTTCAGTTTATTTAATGATTTTCCTACATAAAATATCCCTTCCCTCGACTGTTTGACCTTACTTTAATTTATCGAAAACCACAACTTAAATCAAATAAATTAATGCTTTAACCCACGAGTGTGCTAAATTCTTTGGAAAGAGACTTATTTCAAAATAACTTACATAATTGTATTTCGGAACTAATAATAGATTAAAGAATAACATTCTGTGCTTTATGGAAAAACAGTTTTGGTTTAAACATTTAAAATTTGTTTACACATAGAAGCGACCACTTTTCACCCTTGGCAAATCTCTCGCTCATTGTGTATTTGATCTATTTCAATGATGTGTCGGGACTACGATTTCAAGATAAAATGACATAGGCGTCCTCGGTATTTCCTTAAGGAGTAGAATCGATATACACCGAATTGATATTCCATTATTATGAACATTTCCTATTTGTTGTCTAAGAATTCCGTGTTAGTGTATTGTTACAAAACATCATACTGCGATTCTTACAACCTATATTAATTATTAGTTCTATAGTCGCCCTCATCTAACTAACTGCATATAGTATTGAGTCGTGTGGAAGATCCTACGTGCGACAACCAGAAGGTGCTGGAAGGACATAGTTACGTACCTATTATAATATAAAATGATGGTTAAGAAATATCTGCAATTACCTACAAAAGTAAAAGATTATTTAAATAATCATAATCATACATCATCGTCTCTTATATGTTTATGTTTAGAATTCTACAAACATAAACCAGTTATTGTCAGTATATTGATTAGAGTGTTGTTTACTATTTTTACTGTGTCGCCGACAGTCGATTTACAATCTACTTAAAAGAAAGGAGGAAGATAATAATAATATATAGGGCAGGTAGTAAAAAGGTTGTATGAATGATGATGATGATGAGTATTTTGTCCGCATCTTTGAAAGAAATAGTCAAGTGTAACTTAAGAGCAGGCGAGCTGCTGTTTTAACATAATTGAGTCATTTATAAGCTTGAGCTTTGAGACCGAATCCAGAAATTCCGTTACAAAAAAAACCTTACACCCCCCACTACGCCTACTGTGTAGCTCGGCCGAGTATTGTGTACATGTCATTTAAAAATAGCGTAAGCGCCATATTGATAATATGTATTATATACTTTATTGCTTACTTTTTGAGGTTATGTTAGAATAAATGTTTTACTTTTACAAAGGTATTTTTTTCACTAAGCCTTTTCATTCTGTTATAGTGTCACTAAAGAACCTAAGTATAAGTACTTAACAAACATAATTGAACTTTATTCGTGAGATTTAAGGTTGAAAATATTTTTAGCTAATGATAATATTAACCTTTTTATACCATCCAATTAAATCTTTAAAAATAAAAAATGGATGAAAAGGAATTTTATCTAAATTACTATTAATCCCTAAAGCATTATTAGATCCTGTTTGATGTAAAAATAATAAATGAATTGTAGTTATTATTATAAAAGAAAAAAAAATGTTTACTTATCGGTCACCACGCTCAACTTCAATTAATATAAAAGAAATAACTTGAATTAGCATCAATAAAAAAATATACTGCATAAATAATTATAATTGCATAAGTTGATAAAAAGTGCTATGCAATAGCTTTACCGCGGCAGTCCCCGAGTGCCACACGTATTTTTTATATATTTTTTTTTTTTTTTTTTATTTGTCCTCGCTCAGTGTACCTCCGTGTGAGATGCCGGAGTCAGTGTTTGGAGTTAAATGAGTTTTTCAGCTTGTTTGTATTTGTTACGTGCGCGTGGTGTGTTTGGTTATGTTGCTTCCGATTTTGTTTTGTTGTATCTGTGTTCTTTTGCGCGTGGCAGCTAATACTTAGTCCTTTCTTTAGGTACTGTCTACTGGTAGTACACAGCTTTCGTTGTGAGTATTTTTTGTTTTACATTTTGCATTTGTAGTAGCTGCCGCACTTCGTGTCTTTCCTATTTAATTTTTTGTTCTTTTGCTTATACAGGGTTATTTGTAATTAGTTGAGCACCTTTTGCAGGCAGCCCCTCTACATCAATCCTAACAACATTTGTTCTACGACTTTTTAGAATTAGTAGTTTTAAAAATTTAGTTTTTCCCATACAAAATTTATTTATTGCCTCTGAACGTGCATTAAACTTGAGCAAAGAGAGGCCACGCAACTTGTCAAAATATGTGCCAAGGCCACGTGCATCGGGGCGCGGGGTGGCGGGGTGACGCAGCGGCGGCTATGCAGTATGCACGTTAGAACTTGATCATTTTCTAAGGTGTAATAAAAAATAGCATCGTTTCCCACTTTTATTTATTAAAATATTTTCTACAATAGTCGAAACACATATTGTCTAACTGTTTAAGAATCTAATGAAAAAACAAAATCTCCAATAGAAGTTGTCCACAAGTTGAATGTCTCAATATTTTTATTTGGTTTATAAAATAAGGGCACTGTAACGAAACCAAATAAATATTATTTTTACAAAACAATAACTTCTCTTTAACTTACTTTATACATATCATATTATCTCGTTTGTTAATATTTATATCATGACAATAAAACAATAAGTTACTTACGAATTTCTTTAAGATGGCGCGTAACAGAAAAACGTCATAATTTTCATTAATATTAATTAATTAAAACGTAAGAAGTGAATCGACTGTTTCTGACGTATAATATTCTCATAGAAGAAACACATAAGTACCATAAAAACAGACAAATGTACACAATCCACTTTAAAAATAATAACTTTAGGCTTCTTAACATGTTGGATCGTCACTATATCACAAATAAAATTATTCTTCATCATGGTTTCTGCTGTTTCGAGTTGCTGTTCGTTCTAGGTATAGCAAAACAGACCTTGTAAAGATCAGGACCCCGATGCTCCATTTCTCAGCCAAAACTCGTATTTCTTTTCATTCTTACTTCTTCTATTTCAGACAATCAATTTATTTTAAAAATATTATAAATTACATTTCATAATTTCTTCTTCATGTTATAATCTTGAATTTATTTATTAGTTTTAATAGCAAGTCCATAAAATCGTATTGTCCAGTATGTAATTACAATTCATTATTTAATTATAAAACTCTAATCCGATAATTTTATTTTTGGTTAATGTAAATTGTGTTTTGTAATCCACATACTTGTCATTTTGATTATTTAGTATTTCCATAGCAACATGGTGTAAAAGAGATGAAGCTATACGAAAAAAGCTGGCGCGCGCATTTAACAGTTTCTGACTTTCGCTAGCCTGCCGCGACCTATACTTTAAACTGTAAGCAGTAACTGTAAGCAGCAAAATACAGAGTAATAAATAATCGAGGGAGCAAAAATTTTTTTTGTTCGTTTATTCTGAGTTATTTATCAAGATTTTTTAAAAGTCGTAGAACAAATGTTGTTGGGATTGATGTAGAGAGGCTGCCTGCAAAAGGTGCTCAACTAATTAAAAATAACCCTGTATATATGCTATGTTACATTTACTATTGTTGTTGCTGTTTACAAATATAAATATTTTTAAATCCACTTATCTATTACATTGTTTTGTGTATGGGTTTCGGGTTTATGTTTTTTGGTGTTTGATGGGAACGGGATAGGATGCGTTTTATTTGTATCTCGCTCTCATTCTTTTGTTATTATATGGTGATGTTTGTTCCGAGATGCTGCATGTTGCGGAGCCATGGCTGTGGGGAGGGGGAGGAGGGAGAAAAAAGGTAAGTTTTATACATTTCAAGTTTTCCTATTTACATTAACTTTGATATTATCACTTTTTTTACAGGGCTTCCTGACTTTTCAGGACGGTTGAGTACATACTTTGATAATTTATCTACTTTGCAGGACAGGTAAGTAAATACTTATTAATTAACTTATGTATAAATATTTTTCTTTTTTTTTTCCTAATTACAGTGTCTTTTGGTGTTACCGCTGTTTTGTGTGAATAAAATGATTTCGATATGGATCTTTTTATTTGATGCCTCGTGTCAGAGGTAATAGAAAAAAAGTTGCTCTTTGGATGTGTAAACAGTTTTGACGAATTCACTATCAACTATATGCCTGAGTTGTTAAAAAATGTTTCATTGATAAATTTGAGAATTTTTAAATATGTCAAAATAACGTTCTTACGAATTGAAATACCATGATACCTAACACGTTGCATTCACTGTAGGGCAGGACAGTTATCAGGAGGACATTTAGGAAAAAAAAATATGCTAAAAGTGTTGAACAATTCTATCGGTATCTGTTACAAAATTGCTACAGATGAGAATCGTTACATACATACTTGACTTTAGTTACATTGAAAGTCATCACAAATAACTAATTGTTGACAACTTACTTACATTGAAAGTCATCACAAATAAGTAATTGTTGACATCTTACTTACATTGAAAGTCATCACAAATAACTTATTGTTGACATCTTACTTACATTAAAAATCATCACAAATAACAGTTGTTGACATTTTAAAGCTGACTTAGTATGGTCGTTACCTAATCGTTACAAACGTAGTATAATTTTTAATGTAGATCTCTTAAATCAGAAGTCACCCAATACAATTCAATTAACTTAATTGCTGCCCCCTCTATAGACCATTTATAATTACCATAATTATAAATAGTAACACAAATATCATAAATTCACCAGTTCATCTTCATTTTTTGACGGGTTGAAATATAATCGTATTCATTAAAAATAAATTAATATATATACTTATCAAAATGGACATGAGTCTTTCTGAGATTTGTGGGATGTTAGGTGATCGCATTGAACAATACAACCGCGCCAACAGAAAACGCAAAGGAAATATTTCCTACAGCACATTGAAGAAACTAAAGTTCGCTAAGATCGAATCTCAAAATAAATCATTATTAAGACTTGACGTTATGTACTTCAATATAAGTTTTTATTATTATTACTTATTATTATTGTTTAAATTATTTATTATACTAATTATTTGCCTATAGATGTGCTTCTTTTCTTAATTAAATATTTATTTATTTATGGCATTCTCTCCCAGTTAACCTCTGCGTATGGTGAAAAAATTGTGGTAGGCGTATTTAAAATTAAAAAAAAATATTGAAAAAAAAAGAAAAAAAATAGTAATTATCCAAAATGAAACGGAAAATGTAGACTATAACAATAATAAACATTAAACAAATACACATTATACAAATAATATATATACTTACATATCATATACGAAGGTACACAAATATATTACAATACACATCTACATATATCTATATATCTACATACATACATATATATATACATATACATACATACAAATACATACTTATAATATAATGCTTGTTTAAAAATGACAAATGATAATGACAAATATAATCAGTTAATATCACGTCTTTAGGAAGTGTGCTCTAACTAACTTTTTAAAATTGCTCTTTGAGGGTGCTCTTCTTACTATTTCCGGGAGTTGGTTCCAAAGGAGTGATAGTGATAGCCTTGGATAGTAAAGGATTTATGGAAGAAGTCACTGGAATGAGAATGAATGGTGGTTGTAAGGTTGGAGGATGAACGGAGTATTCTGTCGTGGGTGGCGTGTAGGTATTGAAATTTTTCTTTAAGGTATGTAGGGGAGGATGGATCATTTAATATGGAATAGAGGAGATGGAGAATCCTAGAGCTACGTCTCTGACGAATAGTAAGCCAATTGAGTTTGGAGCGATATTCCGAAACGTGATCAAATTTCCGCAGATTAAAGACGTAGCGGATGCAGTTGTTGAGAAGGCGATCAAGTTTAAGAAGAAGCTCGTTACTTGGGTTTGGGTAACAGATATCTGCATAATCAATAATTGGTAAGATGAGAGCGTTCACTAATACAATCTTGGTTTTAGAAGGCAAAAAATTTTTAGTTCGATATAAAGACCGAAGAGTTCCGGTAACTTTACGGGACAACTCTTTTACCTGCTGGTGCCAGCTCATTGTACTATCCATGTATAACCCAAGATTCTTAACAGTCAAGGAAAAAGGAATTATGTTGCCATTGTACCTTATTGATGGCAAACTATTAAGATCAGTTCCAGCCAGTAACCTAGAGCTTCCAATGACTATAGCCTGACACTTATCGGGATTCACTGCTACACCAAATCTGTGTGACCATTCACTCAACTTATTCAAATTGCTGTTAACAGTGTCGATGGCATTTGGAAGGTCATCGACCTTGGATTGCACATAGATCTGGAGGTCATCGGCATACAGATGATACGAACAATTGAAATTAGGAACGAGTGTTTTTATGAACAAGGAAAACATTATGGGAGAAAGTATTCCGCCTTGGGGCACTCCAGTTACCGTATCAGCCCATTCGGAGAAGGCGTTCCCCGAGCGAACTGACTGTTGGCGGCCACGAAGATAGGATGAAAACCATTTGATAGCCGATGGGCTGAATTTAAGAAAGGAAAGGATTGCGATCAGGATTTCATGGTCAACTGTGTTAAAAGCATTTGAAAAATCTACCAGCACCAACACTGTTATATTTTTATTATCCATGCCAAGTTGAATATCATCAGTTACTTTAATGAGAGCAGCGTTGGTGCTGTGGCCAGGGCGGAACCCAGACTGATAAGTACTAAGCAGGTTATATTTTGCAATGTGGGAGGAGATTTGCTTATATACACAGGCTTCTAATATTTTAGAAAGGAATGGCAAAATAGAGATGGGCCTATAGTGATTTGAAAGAGTAGGTTGAGGGATTTTAGGTAAAGGATGTACAAAAGCTTTTTTCCAAACATGGGGGTAATCCCCTGAACTTAAAGAAAAGTTAATGATATGAGTTATTGGACCTAGGAGGTAATCTAAAATATTGGAAATCATAGAACTGCTAATGTCGTCACAGCCCACGGCTTTAGATTTAATTGAGGAAATGGTTTTCTTTACTTCATCCTCTTCGATGGATGTGAAACAAAAAGATGGAATAACTGGACTTTGCATTGATGCAATAAAGGAAAGGGTTTCAGAGAGTATTTTGCGGTCCAACTTAGAAGTAGACACAAAATGACTGTTAATATCATCTATGGCTAGAGAAGAACTACAATCAGAAGGAGGGGTTTTGCATATACCAAAGGAATTAAGAAATTTAAATATGTCAGAAGGAGAAGAATTACTTATATTAAGATGGATATAACGGCGTTTAGCTGTACGTATCATCTGGTTACACCGATTTCTCATAATCTTGTAAGCTACCCAATCCTGAGCAGTTCGTCCATTTTTAAAAGTTCTAAATAAACGATCCCGCCTTGCCATATTAACCCGGATAGCCTCAGTCATCCACGGCGCCGGGGGTCGCTTCAGTTTTACTGTTTTCAACGGGGCATGCACTTCGTATAACTTGAGAACGTTATTATTTAAATATATGTGTTACGAATAGTTTTTAATAATTATTATTTTATTTTTCAACAGATAGTAAAGACTTAATATTAGATAAAACTCCAGGAAATGTTATAACAGAGTCTCCAGTATCATCATTGAGGTTTTCATCCGTTACAAGGACGGCTTCAAAGGGTTTACAAAACAGACGATATATACGAAGATCTGCTATTATCCAACCAAAAAAGTTAACTTTTGACATTGCAGAAGATTGAAACGATATTGAAATCTAGTCGCTGAATGTCTAAATAACTACGATGTCTAAATTACTCTCCACACGGACATGGCTGAAAGTGCATATGAAATGAGTCATCTTGTTTACATGAAGAGACGAGTTCGTAGAGTGAAATCTGCAAGGCTTGTTATTTTGAATGGTGTGTAACGTTAAAAAACGTATTACAAATTAAGTTCACCAAAGAAGTAGCTGCTACAAATATGTGTTGAAGATGAGTGTTTGATTAAGTTTGATATTTATACTGAAACTGTTGTTAATTTACTAACTATTTATTCCGTTATATTTTTATTAAATTGTTTTCCTTGTTACACTTTGTATTTATAAATTATTTATTAGCCCTATTCCAAAATTCTTTTAAATCACAATCGAAGGTAAAAAAAAAGAAAACCAAGAAATTTTTTTATTTGTCATATGTACTACCACGTAATAGGAAAATAAAAATATAAAAAGTAGGATAGGTAAATGAATACAGAATGAACTCTTAGTCTGTAGTTCTTAGACAAATGTTTTTTTTAAAAGAGGTATTTATTATTATATTCTATATCACAACAGCGTTTCTGTATTATAGCTGAGTGATTGATTACTTTTGATACTGTACTAATAACACTTTCAGTTTATTTAATGATTTTCGTACATAAAATATCCCTTCCCTCGCCTGTTTGACCTTACTTTAATTTATCTAAAATCACAACTTAAATCAAATAAATTAATGCTTTACATCAACGAGTATGCTAAATTCTTTGGAAAGAGACTTATTTTAAAATTACTTACATAATTGTTTTTAGCCACTAATCATAGGTAGATTAAAGAATAACATTCTGTGCTTTATGGAAAAACAGTTTTGGTTTAAACATTTAAAAATTGTTTACATGTAGAAGCGACCTCTTTTCACCCTTGGCAATTCTCTCGCCCATTGTGTATTTTATCTATTTCAATGATGTGTCGGGACTGCGATTTCAAGATAAAATGACATAGGCGTCCTCTGTAATTCCTTAAGGAGTAGAATCGATATACACCGAATTGATCTTCCATTATTATATACATTTCCTATTTGTTGTCTAGGAATTCCGTGTTAGTGTATTGTTACAAAACATCATACTGCGATTCTTAAAACCTATATTAATTATTAGTTCAATAGTCGCCCTCATCTAACTAACTGCATATGCTTAGTATTGAGTCGTGTGTAAGATCCTGCGTGTGACAACCAGGAGGTACTGGAATAACATAGTAACGTACCTATTATAATATAAAACGATTGTTAAAAATTACCTACAAAAGTAAAAGATTATTTAGATAATCAGAATCATACATCATCGTCTCTTATATGTTTATGTTTAGAATTCAACAGACATAAATCAGTAATTGTCAGCAGATCGATTAGGATGTTATTTACTATACTTACTGTCTCGCCGACAATCGATTTACAAGCTACTTAAAAGAAAGAAGGAAGATAATAATAATATACATGGCAAGTAGTAATAAGGGTGTATAAATGATGATGATGATGAGTATTTCATCTGCATCCTTGAAAGAAATGATCAAGTGTAACTTAAGAGCAGGCGAGTGTCTGTTTTTACATAATGAAGTCATTTAGACATGGATCTTTTTACTTGACGCCTCGTGTCAGAGGTAATAGAAAACAAGTTGCTTTTTTGAATGGGTGCATAATTTTCGGGCCTTAGAAAACCAAGATTTTTTGCTGAAATCTATTGTTTGCTCGCGGAAGCTTAAATGGCAAATAATCTCTTCTCTTTTAAAATTTTAGACATTTATGAATATTTTTTTTTATCAACGCAGCTTGAAAATCGTGAATATGATGAATAGTTTTCTAACGCAAGCGGCTTTTACGATTTTATATTTATGTACTGATGGATTCAGGTACAGTTTGGAATGACAAAATATTAACATTAATCTTTGAGTTGTTTCTAGGTTTAGAATGTGGAGTTTTACTAATCTGCCCCAAGACGTAACACAATACGATACTAGCGATCCCAATAGGTATGTGTAAACAGTTTCGACGAATTCACTATCAACAACATGCCTGAGTTGTTTAAAAATGTTTCGTTGATCAATTTGAGAGTTTTTAAATATGCTCCGCAAAAATAAGGTTCTTATAAATTGAAATATCAAGATACCTAACACGCTCCATTCACTGCAGGGCAGGACAGTTATCAGGAGGAAATTTAGGTAAAAAAATAAAAATGTGCTAAAAGTAGGAAGTTAGCGCTATCAGTTACACAATAGCTACAGATGAGAATCACACATACATACATGGTTTTACTTACATTGAAAGTCATCACAAATAACTAGTTGTTGACATTTTAAAGCTGACTAAATATGGTTGTCACCTAATCGTTGCAAAAGTAATATAATTTTTGATGTAGATCTCCAAAATCAGAACTCACCCAATACAATCCAATTAACTTAATTGCTACCCCCTCCATAGACCATTTATAATTACCATAATTATAAATAGTAAAACAAATATCATTAATTCACCAGTTCACCTTCATTATTTGACGGGTTGAAATATAATCCTATTCATTAAAAATAAATTAATATACATACTTATCATAATGGATATGAGTCTTTCTGAGATTTGTGGGATGTTAGGTGATCGCATTGAACAATACAACCGCGCCAACAGAAAACGCAAAGGAAATATTTCCTACAGCACATTGAAGAAACTAAAGTTCGCTAAGATCGAATCTCAAAATAAGTCATTATTAAGACTTGACGGTATGTACTTCAATATAAGTTTTTATTATTATTACTTATTATTATTGTTTAAATTATTTATTATACTAATTATTTGCCTATAGATGTGCTTCTTTTCTTAATTAAATATATGTGTTACGAATAGTTTTTAATAATTATTATTTTATTTTTCAACAGATAGTAAAGACTTAATATTAGATAAAACTCCAGGAAATGTTATAACAGAGTCTCCAGTATCATCATTGAGGTTTTCATCCGTTACAAGGACGGCTTCAAAGGGTTTACAAAACAGACGATATATACGAAGATCTGCTATTATCCAACCAAAAAAGTTAACTTTTGACATTGCAGAAGATTGAAACGATATTGAAATCTAGTCGCTGAATGTCTAAATAACAACGATGTCTAAATTACTCTCCACACGGACATGGCTGAAAGTGCATATGACGTGAGTCATCTTGTTTACATGAAGAGACGAGTTCGTAGAGTGAAATCTGCAAGGCTTGTTATTTTGAATGGTGTGTAACGTTAAAAAACGTATTACAAATTAAGTTCACCAAAGAAGTAGCTGCTACAAATATGTGTTGAAGATGAGTGTTTGATTAAGTTTGATATTTATACTGAAACTGTTGTTAATTTACTAACTATTTATTCCGTTATATTTTTATTAAATTGTTTTCCTTGTTACACTTTGTATTTATAAATTATTTATTAGCCCTATTCCAAAATTCTTTTAAATCACAATCGAAGGTAAAAAAAAAGAAAACCAAGAAAATTTTTTATTTGTCATATGTACTACCACGTAATAGGAAAATAAAAAAATAAAAAGTAGGATAGGTAAATGAATACAGAATGAACTCTTAGTCTCTAGTTCTTAGACAAATGTTTTTTTTAAAAGAGGTATTTATTATTATATTCTATATCACAACAGCGTTTCTGTATTATAGCTGAGTGATTGATTACTTTTGATACTGTACTAATAACACTTTCAGTTTATTTAATGATTTTCGTACATAAAATATCCCTTCCCTCGCCTGTTTGACCTTACTTTAATTTATCTAAAATCACAACTTAAATCAAATAAATTAATGCTTTACATCAACGAGTATGCTAAATTCTTTGGAAAGAGACTTATTTTAAAATTACTTACATAATTGTTTTTAGCCACTAATCATAGGTAGATTAAAGAATAACATTCTGTGCTTTATGGAAAAACAGTTTTGGTTTAAACATTTAAAAATTGTTTACATGTAGAAGCGACCTCTTTTCACCCTTGGCAATTCTCTCGCCCATTGTGTATTTTATCTATTTCAATGATGTGTCGGGACTGCAATTTCAAGATAAAATGACATAGGCGTCCTCTGTAATTCCTTAAGGAGTAGAATCGATATACACCGAATTGATCTTCCATTATTATATACATTTCCTATTTGTTGTCTAGGAATTCCGTGTTAGTGTATTGTTACAAAACATCATACTGCGATTCTTAAAACCTATATTAATTATTAGTTCAATAGTCGCCCTCATCTAACTAACTGCATATGCTTAGTATTGAGTCGTGTGTAAGATCCTGCGTGTGACAACCAGGAGGTACTGGAATAACATAGTAACGTACCTATTATAATATAAAACGATTGTTAAAAAATACCTACAAAAGTAAAAGATTATTTAGATAATCAGAATCATACATCATCGTCTCTTATATGTTTATGTTTAGAATTCAACAGACATAAATCAGTAATTGTCAGCAGATCGATTAGGATGTTATTTACTATACTTACTGTCTCGCCGACAATCGATTTACAAGCTACTTAAAAGAAAGAAGGAAGATAATAATAATATACATGGCAAGTAGTAATAAGGGTGTATAAATGATGATGATGATGAGTATTTCATCTGCATCCTTGAAAGAAATGATCAAGTGTAACTTAAGAGCAGGCGAGTGTCTGTTTTTACATAATGAAGTCATTTAGACATGGATCTTTTTACTTGACGCCTCGTGTCAGAGGTAATAGAAAACAAGTTGCTTTTTTGAATGGGTGCATAATTTTCGGGCCTTAGAAAACCAAGATTTTTTGCTGAAATCTATTGTTTGCTCGCGGAAGCTTAAATGGCAAATAATCTCTTCTCTTTTAAAATTTTAGACATTTATGAATATTTTTTTTTATCAACGCAGCTTGAAAATCGTGAATATGATGAATAGTTTTCTAACGCAAGCGGCTTTTACGATTTTATATTTATGTACTGATGGATTCAGGTACAGTTTGGAATGACAAAATATTAACATTAATCTTTGAGTTGTTTCTAGGTTTAGAATGTGGAGTTTTACTAATCTGCCCCAAGACGTAACACAATACGATACTAGCGATCCCAATAGGTATGTGTACAGTTTCGACGAATTCACTATCAACAACATGCCTGAGTTGTTTAAAAATGTTTCGTTGATCAATTTGAGAGTTTTTAAATATGCTCCGCAAAAATAAGGTTCTTATAAATTGAAATATCAAGATACCTAACACGCTCCATTCACTGCAGGGCAGGACAGTTATCAGGAGGAAATTTAGGTAAAAAAATAAAAATGTGCTAAAAGTAGGAAGTTAGCGCTATCAGTTACACAATAGCTACAGATGAGAATCACACATACATACATGGTTTTACTTACATTGAAAGTCATCACAAATAACTAGTTGTTGACATTTTAAAGCTGACTAAATATGGTTGTCACCTAATCGTTGCAAAAGTAATATAATTTTTGATGTAGATCTCCAAAATCAGAACTCACCCAATACAATCCAATTAACTTAATTGCTACCCCCTCCATAGACCATTTATAATTACCATAATTATAAATAGTAAAACAAATATCATTAATTCACCAGTTCACCTTCATTATTTGACGGGTTGAAATATAATCCTATTCATTAAAAATAAATTAATATACATACTTATCATAATGGATATGAGTCTTTCTGAGATTTGTGGGATGTTAGGTGATCGCATTGAACAATACAACCGCGCCAACAGAAAACGCAAAGGAAATATTTCCTACAGCACATTGAAGAAACTAAAGTTCGCTAAGATCGAATCTCAAAATAAGTCATTATTAAGACTTGACGGTATGTACTTCAATATAAGTTTTTATTATTATTACTTATTATTATTGTTTAAATTATTTATTATACTAATTATTTGCCTATAGATGTGCTTCTTTTCTTAATTAAATATATGTGTTACGAATAGTTTTTAATAATTATTATTTTATTTTTCAACAGATAGTAAAGACTTAATATTAGATAAAACTCCAGGAAATGTTATAACAGAGTCTCCAGTATCATCATTGAGGTTTTCATCCGTTACAAGGACGGCTTCAAAGGGTTTACAAAACAGACGATATATACGAAGATCTGCTATTATCCAACCAAAAAAGTTAACTTTTGACATTGCAGAAGATTGAAACGATATTGAAATCTAGTCGCTGAATGTCTAAATAACAACGATGTCTAAATTACTCTCCACACGGACATGGCTGAAAGTGCATATGACGTGAGTCATCTTGTTTACATGAAGAGACGAGTTCGTAGAGTGAAATCTGCAAGGCTTGTTATTTTGAATGGTGTGTAACGTTAAAAAACGTATTACAAATTAAGTTCACCAAAGAAGTAGCTGCTACAAATATGTGTTGAAGATGAGTGTTTGATTAAGTTTGATATTTATACTGAAACTGTTGTTAATTTACTAACTATTTATTCCGTTATATTTTTATTAAATTGTTTTCCTTGTTACACTTTGTATTTATAAATTATTTATTAGCCCTATTCCAAAATTCTTTTAAATCACAATCGAAGGTAAAAAAAAAGAAAACCAAGAAAATTTTTTATTTGTCATATGTACTACCACGTAATAGGAAAATAAAAAAATAAAAAGTAGGATAGGTAAATGAATACAGAATGAACTCTTAGTCTCTAGTTCTTAGACAAATGTTTTTTTTAAAAGAGGTATTTATTATTATATTCTATATCACAACAGCGTTTCTGTATTATAGCTGAGTGATTGATTACTTTTGATACTGTACTAATAACACTTTCAGTTTATTTAATGATTTTCGTACATAAAATATCCCTTCCCTCGCCTGTTTGACCTTACTTTAATTTATCTAAAATCACAACTTAAATCAAATAAATTAATGCTTTACATCAACGAGTATGCTAAATTCTTTGGAAAGAGACTTATTTTAAAATTACTTACATAATTGTTTTTAGCCACTAATCATAGGTAGATTAAAGAATAACATTCTGTGCTTTATGGAAAAACAGTTTTGGTTTAAACATTTAAAAATTGTTTACATGTAGAAGCGACCTCTTTTCACCCTTGGCAATTCTCTCGCCCATTGTGTATTTTATCTATTTCAATGATGTGTCGGGACTGCGATTTCAAGATAAAATGACATAGGCGTCCTCTGTAATTCCTTAAGGAGTAGAATCGATATACACCGAATTGATCTTCCATTATTATGTACATTTCATTACATTAGTGTATTGTTACAAAACATCATACTGCGATTCTTAAAACCTATATTAATTATTAGTTCAATAGTCGCCCTCATCTAACTAACTGCATATACTTAGTATTGAGTCGTGTGTAAGATCCTGCGTGTGACAACCAGGAGGTGCTGGAATAACATAGTTACGTACCTATTATAATATAAAACGATGGTTAAAAATTACCTACAAAAGTAAAAGATTATTTAGATAATCAGAATCATACATCATCGTCTCTTATATGTTTATGTTTAGAATTCAACAGACATAAATCAGTAATTGTCAGCAGATCGATTAGGATGTTGTTTACTATACTTACTGTCTCGCCGACAATCGATTTACAAGCTACTTAAAAGAAAGAAGGAAGATAATAATAATATACATGGCAAGTAGTAATAAGGGTGTATAAATGATGATGATTATGAGTATTTCATCTGCATCCTTGAAAGAAATGATCAAGTGTAACTTAAGAGCAGGCGAGTGTCTGTTTTTACATAATGAAGTCATTTAGACATGGATCTTTTTACTTGACGCCTCGTGTCAGAAGTAATAGAAAACAAGTTGCTTTTTTGAATGGGTGCATAATTTTCGGGCCTTAGAAAACCAAGATTTTTTGCCGAAATCTATTGTTTGCTCGCGGAAGCTTAAATGGCAAATAATCTCTTCTCTTTTAAAATTTTAGACATTTATGAATATTTTTTTTTATCAACGCAGCTTGAAAATCGTGAATATGATGAATAGTTTTCTAACGCAAGCGGCTTTTACGATTTTATATTTATGTACAGTTTGGAATCAGGTACAGTTTGGAATGACAAAATATTAACATTAATCTTTGAGTTGTTTCTAGGTTTAGAATGTGGAGTTTTACTAATCTGCCCCAAGACGTAACACAATACGATACTAGCGATCCCAATAGGTATGTGTAAACAGTTTCGACGAATTCACTATCAACAACATGCCTGGGTTGTTTAAAAATGTTTCGTTGATCAATTTGAGAGTTTTTAAATATGCTCCGCAAAAATAAGGTTCTTATAAATTGAAATATCAAGATACCTAACACGCTCCATTCACTGTAGGGCAGGACAGTTATCAGAAGGAAATTTAGGTAAAAAAATAAAAATGTGCTAAAAGTAGGAAGTTAGCGCTATCAGTTACACAATAGCTACAGATGAGAATCACACATACATACATGGTTTTACTTACATTGAAAGTCATCACAAATAACTAGTTGTTGACATTTTAAAGCTGACTAAATATGGTTGTCACCTAATCGTTGCAAAAGTAATATAATTTTTGATGTAGATCTCCAAAATCAGAACTCACCCAATACAATCCAATTAACTTAATTGCTACCCCCTCCATAGACCATTTATAATTACCATAATTATAAATAGTAAAACAAATATCATTAATTCACCAGTTCACCTTCATTATTTGACGGGTTGAAATATAATCCTATTCATTAAAAATAAATTAATATACATACTTATCATAATGGATATGAGTCTTTCTGAGATTTGTGGGATGTTAGGTGATCGCATTGAACAATACAACCGCGCCAACAGAAAACGCAAAGGAAATATTTCCTACAGCACATTGAAGAAACCAAAGTTCGCTAAGATCGAATCTCAAAATAAGTCATTATTAAGACTTGACGGTATGTACCACAATATAAGTTTTTATTATTATTACTTATTATTATTGTTTAAATTATTTATTATACTAATTATTTGCCTATAGATGTGCTTCTTTTCTTAATTAAATACATATATTTAATATAATTTAACGAATAGTTTTTAATAATAATTATTTTATTTTTCAACAGATAGTAAAGACTTAATATTAGATAAAACTCCAGGAAATGTTATAACAGAGTCTCCAGTATCATCATTGAGGTTTTCATCCGTTACAAGGACGGCCTCAAAGGGTTTACAAAACAGACGATATATACGAAGATCTGCTATTATCCAACCAAAAAAGTTAACTTTTGACATTGCAGAAGATTGAAACGATATTGAAATCTAGTCGCTGAATGTCTAAATAACTACGATGTCTAAATTACTCTCCACACGGACATGGCTGAAAGTGCATATGACGTGAGTCATCTTGTTTACATGAAGAGACGAGTTCGTAGAGTGAAATCTGCAAGGTTTGTTATTTTGAATGGTGTGTAACGTTAAAAACGTATTACAAATTAAGTTCACCAAAGAAGTAGCTGCTACAAATATGTGTTGCAGATGAGTGTTTGATTAAGTTTGATATTTATACTGAAACTGTTGTTAATTTACTAACTATTTATTCCGTTATATTTTTATTAAATTGTTTTCCTTGTTACACTTTGTATTTATAAATTATTTATTAGCCCTATTCCAAAATTCTTTTAAATCACAATCGAAGGTAAAAAAAAAGAAAACCAAGAAAATTTTTTATTTGTCATATGTACTACCACGTAATAGGAAAATAAAAAAATAAAAAGTAGGATAGGTAAATGAATACAGAATGAACTCTTAGTCTCTAGTTCTTAGACAAATGTTTTTTTAAAAGAGGTATTTATTATTATATTCTATATCACAACAGCGTTTCTGTATTATAGCTGAGTGATTGATTACTTTTGATACTGTACTAATAACACTTTCAGTTTATTTAATGATTTTCGTACATAAAATATCCCTTCCCTCGCCTGTTTGACCTTACTTTAATTTATCTAAAATCACAACTTAAATCAAATAAATTAATGCTTTACATCAACGAGTATGCTAAATTCTTTGGAAAGAGACTTATTTTAAAATTACTTACATAATTGTTTTTAGCCACTAATCATAGGTAGATTAAAGAATAACATTCTGTGCTTTATGGAAAAACAGTTTTGGTTTAAACATTTAAAAATTGTTTACATGTAGAAGCGACCTCTTTTCACCCTTGGCAATTGTCTCGCCCATTGTGTATTTTATCTATTTCAATGATGTGTCGGGACTGCAATTTCAAGATAAAATGACATAGGCGTCCTCTGTAATTCCTTAAGGAGTAGAATCGATAAACACCGAATTGATCTTCCATTATTATATACATTTCCTATTTGTTGTCTAGGAATTCCGTGTTAGTGTATTGTTACAAAACATCATACTGCGATTCTTAAAACCTATATTAATTATTAGTTCAATAGTCGCCCTCATCTAACTAGTTAGTTAAATTTAATTAGTATATGCAGTTGCATATACTTAGTATTGAGTCGTGTGTAATATCCTGCGTGTGACAACCAGGAGGTGCTGGAATAGCATAGTTACGTACCTATTATAATATAAAACGATGGTTAAAAATTACCTACAAAAGTAAAAGATTATTTAGATAATCAGAATCATACATCATCGTCTCTTATATGTTTATGTTTAGAATTCAACAGACATAAATCAGTAATTGTCAGCAGATCGATTAGGATGTTGTTTACTATACTTACTGTCTCGCCGACAATCGATTTACAAGCTACTTAAAAGAAAGAAGGAAGATAATAATAATATACATGGCAAGTAGTAATAAGGGTGTATAAATGATGATGATGATGAGTATTTCATCTGCATCCTTGAAAGAAATGATCAAGTGTAACTTAAGAGCAGGCGAGTGTCTGTTTTTACATAATGAAGTCATTTAGACATGGATCTTTTTACTTGACGCCTCGTGTCAGAGGTAATAGAAAACAAGTTGCTTTTTTGAATGGGTGCATAATTTTCGGGCCTTAGAAAACCAAGATTTTTTGCCGAAATCTATTGTTTGCTCGCGGAAGCTTAAATGGCAAATAATCTCTTCTCTTTTAAAATTTTAGACATTTATGAATATTTTTTTTTATCAACGCAGCTTGAAAATCGTGAATATGATGAATAGTTTTCTAACGCAAGCGGCTTTTACGATTTTATATTTATGTACTGATGGATTCAGGTACAGTTTGGAATGACAAAATATTAACATTAATCTTTGAGTTGTTTCTAGGTTTAGAATGTGGAGTTTTACTAATCTGCCCCAAGACGTAACACAATACGATACTAGCGATCCCAATAGGTATGTGTAAACAGTTTCGACGAATTCACTATCAACAACATGCCTGGGTTGTTTAAAAATGTTTCGTTGATCAATTTGAGAGTTTTTAAATATGCTCCGCAAAAATAAGGTTCTTATAAATTGAAATATCAAGATACCTAACACGCTCCATTCACTGTAGGGCAGGACAGTTATCAGAAGGAAATTTAGGTAAAAAAATAAAAATGTGCTAAAAGTAGGAAGTTAGCGCTATCAGTTACACAATAGCTACAGATGAGAATCACACATACATACATGGTTTTACTTACATTGAAAGTCATCACAAATAACTAGTTGTTGACATTTTAAAGCTGACTAAATATGGTTGTCACCTAATCGTTGCAAAAGTAATATAATTTTTGATGTAGATCTCCAAAATCAGAACTCACCCAATACAATCCAATTAACTTAATTGCTACCCCCTCCATAGACCATTTATAATTACCATAATTATAAATAGTAAAACAAATATCATTAATTCACCAGTTCACCTTCATTATTTGACGGGTTGAAATATAATCCTATTCATTAAAAATAAATTAATATACATACTTATCATAATGGATATGAGTCTTTCTGAGATTTGTGGGATGTTAGGTGATCGCATTGAACAATACAACCGCGCCAACAGAAAACGCAAAGGAAATATTTCCTACAGCACATTGAAGAAACTAAAGTTCGCTAAGATCGAATCTCAAAATAAGTCATTATTAAGACTTGACGGTATGTACTTCAATATAAGTTTTTATTATTATTACTTATTATTATTGTTTAAATTATTTATTATACTAATTATTTGCCTATAGATGTGCTTCTTTTCTTAATTAAATATATGTGTTACGAATAGTTTTTAATAATTATTATTTTATTTTTCAACAGATAGTAAAGACTTAATATTAGATAAAACTCCAGGAAATGTTATAACAGAGTCTCCAGTATCATCATTGAGGTTTTCATCCGTTACAAGGACGGCTTCAAAGGGTTTACAAAACAGACGATATATACGAAGATCTGCTATTATCCAACCAAAAAAGTTAACTTTTGACATTGCAGAAGATTGAAACGATATTGAAATCTAGTCGCTGAATGTCTAAATAACAACGATGTCTAAATTACTCTCCACACGGACATGGCTGAAAGTGCATATGACGTGAGTCATCTTGTTTACATGAAGAGACGAGTTCGTAGAGTGAAATCTGCAAGGCTTGTTATTTTGAATGGTGTGTAACGTTAAAAAACGTATTACAAATTAAGTTCACCAAAGAAGTAGCTGCTACAAATATGTGTTGAAGATGAGTGTTTGATTAAGTTTGATATTTATACTGAAACTGTTGTTAATTTACTAACTATTTATTCCGTTATATTTTTATTAAATTGTTTTCCTTGTTACACTTTGTATTTATAAATTATTTATTAGCCCTATTCCAAAATTCTTTTAAATCACAATCGAAGGTAAAAAAAAAGAAAACCAAGAAAATTTTTTATTTGTCATATGTACTACCACGTAATAGGAAAATAAAAAAATAAAAAGTAGGATAGGTAAATGAATACAGAATGAACTCTTAGTCTCTAGTTCTTAGACAAATGTTTTTTTTAAAAGAGGTATTTATTATTATATTCTATATCACAACAGCGTTTCTGTATTATAGCTGAGTGATTGATTACTTTTGATACTGTACTAATAACACTTTCAGTTTATTTAATGATTTTCGTACATAAAATATCCCTTCCCTCGCCTGTTTGACCTTACTTTAATTTATCTAAAATCACAACTTAAATCAAATAAATTAATGCTTTACATCAACGAGTATGCTAAATTCTTTGGAAAGAGACTTATTTTAAAATTACTTACATAATTGTTTTTAGCCACTAATCATAGGTAGATTAAAGAATAACATTCTGTGCTTTATGGAAAAACAGTTTTGGTTTAAACATTTAAAAATTGTTTACATGTAGAAGCGACCTCTTTTCACCCTTGGCAATTCTCTCGCCCATTGTGTATTTTATCTATTTCAATGATGTGTCGGGACTGCGATTTCAAGATAAAATGACATAGGCGTCCTCTGTAATTCCTTAAGGAGTAGAATCGATATACACCGAATTGATCTTCCATTATTATGTACATTTCATTACATTAGTGTATTGTTACAAAACATCATACTGCGATTCTTAAAACCTATATTAATTATTAGTTCAATAGTCGCCCTCATCTAACTAACTGCATATACTTAGTATTGAGTCGTGTGTAAGATCCTGCGTGTGACAACCAGGAGGTGCTGGAATAACATAGTTACGTACCTATTATAATATAAAACGATGGTTAAAAATTACCTACAAAAGTAAAAGATTATTTAGATAATCAGAATCATACATCATCGTCTCTTATATGTTTATGTTTAGAATTCAACAGACATAAATCAGTAATTGTCAGCAGATCGATTAGGATGTTGTTTACTATACTTACTGTCTCGCCGACAATCGATTTACAAGCTACTTAAAAGAAAGAAGGAAGATAATAATAATATACATGGCAAGTAGTAATAAGGGTGTATAAATGATGATGATTATGAGTATTTCATCTGCATCCTTGAAAGAAATGATCAAGTGTAACTTAAGAGCAGGCGAGTGTCTGTTTTTACATAATGAAGTCATTTAGACATGGATCTTTTTACTTGACGCCTCGTGTCAGAAGTAATAGAAAACAAGTTGCTTTTTTGAATGGGTGCATAATTTTCGGGCCTTAGAAAACCAAGATTTTTTGCCGAAATCTATTGTTTGCTCGCGGAAGCTTAAATGGCAAATAATCTCTTCTCTTTTAAAATTTTAGACATTTATGAATATTTTTTTTTATCAACGCAGCTTGAAAATCGTGAATATGATGAATAGTTTTCTAACGCAAGCGGCTTTTACGATTTTATATTTATGTACTGATGGATTCAGGTACAGTTTGGAATGACAAAATATTAACATTAATCTTTGAGTTGTTTCTAGGTTTAGAATGTGGAGTTTTACTAATCTGCCCCAAGACGTAACACAATACGATACTAGCGATCCCAATAGGTATGTGTAAACAGTTTCGACGAATTCACTATCAACAACATGCCTGGGTTGTTTAAAAATGTTTCGTTGATCAATTTGAGAGTTTTTAAATATGCTCCGCAAAAATAAGGTTCTTATAAATTGAAATATCAAGATACCTAACACGCTCCATTCACTGTAGGGCAGGACAGTTATCAGAAGGAAATTTAGGTAAAAAAATAAAAATGTGCTAAAAGTAGGAAGTTAGCGCTATCAGTTACACAATAGCTACAGATGAGAATCACACATACATACATGGTTTTACTTACATTGAAAGTCATCACAAATAACTAGTTGTTGACATTTTAAAGCTGACTAAATATGGTTGTCACCTAATCGTTGCAAAAGTAATATAATTTTTGATGTAGATCTCCAAAATCAGAACTCACCCAATACAATCCAATTAACTTAATTGCTACCCCCTCCATAGACCATTTATAATTACCATAATTATAAATAGTAAAACAAATATCATTAATTCACCAGTTCACCTTCATTATTTGACGGGTTGAAATATAATCCTATTCATTAAAAATAAATTAATATACATACTTATCATAATGGATATGAGTCTTTCTGAGATTTGTGGGATGTTAGGTGATCGCATTGAACAATACAACCGCGCCAACAGAAAACGCAAAGGAAATATTTCCTACAGCACATTGAAGAAACCAAAGTTCGCTAAGATCGAATCTCAAAATAAGTCATTATTAAGACTTGACGGTATGTACCACAATATAAGTTTTTATTATTATTACTTATTATTATTGTTTAAATTATTTATTATACTAATTATTTGCCTATAGATGTGCTTCTTTTCTTAATTAAATACATATATTTAATATAATTTAACGAATAGTTTTTAATAATAATTATTTTATTTTTCAACAGATAGTAAAGACTTAATATTAGATAAAACTCCAGGAAATGTTATAACAGAGTCTCCAGTATCATCATTGAGGTTTTCATCCGTTACAAGGACGGCCTCAAAGGGTTTACAAAACAGACGATATATACGAAGATCTGCTATTATCCAACCAAAAAAGTTAACTTTTGACATTGCAGAAGATTGAAACGATATTGAAATCTAGTCGCTGAATGTCTAAATAACTACGATGTCTAAATTACTCTCCACACGGACATGGCTGAAAGTGCATATGACGTGAGTCATCTTGTTTACATGAAGAGACGAGTTCGTAGAGTGAAATCTGCAAGGTTTGTTATTTTGAATGGTGTGTAACGTTAAAAACGTATTACAAATTAAGTTCACCAAAGAAGTAGCTGCTACAAATATGTGTTGCAGATGAGTGTTTGATTAAGTTTGATATTTATACTGAAACTGTTGTTAATTTACTAACTATTTATTCCGTTATATTTTTATTAAATTGTTTTCCTTGTTACACTTTGTATTTATAAATTATTTATTAGCCCTATTCCAAAATTCTTTTAAATCACAATCGAAGGTAAAAAAAAAGAAAACCAAGAAAATTTTTTATTTGTCATATGTACTACCACGTAATAGGAAAATAAAAAAATAAAAAGTAGGATAGGTAAATGAATACAGAATGAACTCTTAGTCTCTAGTTCTTAGACAAATGTTTTTTTAAAAGAGGTATTTATTATTATATTCTATATCACAACAGCGTTTCTGTATTATAGCTGAGTGATTGATTACTTTTGATACTGTACTAATAACACTTTCAGTTTATTTAATGATTTTCGTACATAAAATATCCCTTCCCTCGCCTGTTTGACCTTACTTTAATTTATCTAAAATCACAACTTAAATCAAATAAATTAATGCTTTACATCAACGAGTATGCTAAATTCTTTGGAAAGAGACTTATTTTAAAATTACTTACATAATTGTTTTTAGCCACTAATCATAGGTAGATTAAAGAATAACATTCTGTGCTTTATGGAAAAACAGTTTTGGTTTAAACATTTAAAAATTGTTTACATGTAGAAGCGACCTCTTTTCACCCTTGGCAATTGTCTCGCCCATTGTGTATTTTATCTATTTCAATGATGTGTCGGGACTGCAATTTCAAGATAAAATGACATAGGCGTCCTCTGTAATTCCTTAAGGAGTAGAATCGATAAACACCGAATTGATCTTCCATTATTATATACATTTCCTATTTGTTGTCTAGGAATTCCGTGTTAGTGTATTGTTACAAAACATCATACTGCGATTCTTAAAACCTATATTAATTATTAGTTCAATAGTCGCCCTCATCTAACTAGTTAGTTAAATTTAATTAGTATATGCAGTTGCATATACTTAGTATTGAGTCGTGTGTAATATCCTGCGTGTGACAACCAGGAGGTGCTGGAATAGCATAGTTACGTACCTATTATAATATAAAACGATGGTTAAAAATTACCTACAAAAGTAAAAGATTATTTAGATAATCAGAATCATACATCATCGTCTCTTATATGTTTATGTTTAGAATTCAACAGACATAAATCAGTAATTGTCAGCAGATCGATTAGGATGTTGTTTACTATACTTACTGTCTCGCCGACAATCGATTTACAAGCTACTTAAAAGAAAGAAGGAAGATAATAATAATATACATGGCAAGTAGTAATAAGGGTGTATAAATGATGATGATGATGAGTATTTCATCTGCATCCTTGAAAGAAATGATCAAGTGTAACTTAAGAGCAGGCGAGTGTCTGTTTTTACATAATGAAGTCATTTAGACATGGATCTTTTTACTTGACGCCTCGTGTCAGAGGTAATAGAAAACAAGTTGCTTTTTTGAATGGGTGCATAATTTTCGGGCCTTAGAAAACCAAGATTTTTTGCCGAAATCTATTGTTTGCTCGCGGAAGCTTAAATGGCAAATAATCTCTTCTCTTTTAAAATTTTAGACATTTATGAATATTTTTTTTTATCAACGCAGCTTGAAAATCGTGAATATGATGAATAGTTTTCTAACGCAAGCGGCTTTTACGATTTTATATTTATGTACTGATGGATTCAGGTACAGTTTGGAATGACAAAATATTAACATTAATCTTTGAGTTGTTTCTAGGTTTAGAATGTGGAGTTTTACTAATCTGCCCCAAGACGTAACACAATACGATACTAGCGATCCCAATAGGTATGTGTAAACAGTTTCGACGAATTCACTATCAACAACATGCCTGGGTTGTTTAAAAATGTTTCGTTGATCAATTTGAGAGTTTTTAAATATGCTCCGCAAAAATAAGGTTCTTATAAATTGAAATATCAAGATACCTAACACGCTCCATTCACTGTAGGGCAGGACAGTTATCAGAAGGAAATTTAGGTAAAAAAATAAAAATGTGCTAAAAGTAGGAAGTTAGCGCTATCAGTTACACAATAGCTACAGATGAGAATCACACATACATACATGGTTTTACTTACATTGAAAGTCATCACAAATAACTAGTTGTTGACATTTTAAAGCTGACTAAATATGGTTGTCACCTAATCGTTGCAAAAGTAATATAATTTTTGATGTAGATCTCCAAAATCAGAACTCACCCAATACAATCCAATTAACTTAATTGCTACCCCCTCCATAGACCATTTATAATTACCATAATTATAAATAGTAAAACAAATATCATTAATTCACCAGTTCACCTTCATTATTTGACGGGTTGAAATATAATCCTATTCATTAAAAATAAATTAATATACATACTTATCATAATGGATATGAGTCTTTCTGAGATTTGTGGGATGTTAGGTGATCGCATTGAACAATACAACCGCGCCAACAGAAAACGCAAAGGAAATATTTCCTACAGCACATTGAAGAAACCAAAGTTCGCTAAGATCGAATCTCAAAATAAGTCATTATTAAGACAGATAAATCACAATCGAAGATAAATCACAATCGAAGGTAAAAAAAAAGAAAACCAAGAAAATTTTTTATTTGTCATATGTACTACCACGTAATAGGAAAATAAAAAAATAAAAAGTAGGATAGGTAAATGAATACAGAATGAACTCTTAGTCTCTAGTTCTTAGACAAATGTTTTTTTAAAAGAGGTATTTATTATTATATTCTATATCACAACAGCGTTTCTGTATTATAGCTGAGTGATTGATTACTTTTGATACTGTACTAATAACACTTTCAGTTTATTTAATGATTTTCGTACATAAAATATCCCTTCCCTCGCCTGTTTGACCTTACTTTAATTTATCTAAAATCACAACTTAAATCAAATAAATTAATGCTTTACATCAACGAGTATGCTAAATTCTTTGGAAAGAGACTTATTTTAAAATTACTTACATAATTGTTTTTAGCCACTAATCATAGGTAGATTAAAGAATAACATTCTGTGCTTTATGGAAAAACAGTTTTGGTTTAAACATTTAAAAATTGTTTACATGTAGAAGCGACCTCTTTTCACCCTTGGCAATTGTCTCGCCCATTGTGTATTTTATCTATTTCAATGATGTGTCGGGACTGCAATTTCAAGATAAAATGACATAGGCGTCCTCTGTAATTCCTTAAGGAGTAGAATCGATAAACACCGAATTGATCTTCCATTATTATATACATTTCCTATTTGTTGTCTAGGAATTCCGTGTTAGTGTATTGTTACAAAACATCATACTGCGATTCTTAAAACCTATATTAATTATTAGTTCAATAGTCGCCCTCATCTAACTAGTTAGTTAAATTTAATTAGTATATGCAGTTGCATATACTTAGTATTGAGTCGTGTGTAATATCCTGCGTGTGACAACCAGGAGGTGCTGGAATAGCATAGTTACGTACCTATTATAATATAAAACGATGGTTAAAAATTACCTACAAAAGTAAAAGATTATTTAGATAATCAGAATCATACATCATCGTCTCTTATATGTTTATGTTTAGAATTCAACAGACATAAATCAGTAATTGTCAGCAGATCGATTAGGATGTTGTTTACTATACTTACTGTCTCGCCGACAATCGATTTACAAGCTACTTAAAAGAAAGAAGGAAGATAATAATAATATACATGGCAAGTAGTAATAAGGGTGTATAAATGATGATGATGATGAGTATTTCATCTGCATCCTTGAAAGAAATGATCAAGTGTAACTTAAGAGCAGGCGAGTGTCTGTTTTTACATAATGAAGTCATTTAGACATGGATCTTTTTACTTGACGCCTCGTGTCAGAGGTAATAGAAAACAAGTTGCTTTTTTGAATGGGTGCATAATTTTCGGGCCTTAGAAAACCAAGATTTTTTGCCGAAATCTATTGTTTGCTCGCGGAAGCTTAAATGGCAAATAATCTCTTCTCTTTTAAAATTTTAGACATTTATGAATATTTTTTTTTATCAACGCAGCTTGAAAATCGTGAATATGATGAATAGTTTTCTAACGCAAGCGGCTTTTACGATTTTATATTTATGTACTGATGGATTCAGGTACAGTTTGGAATGACAAAATATTAACATTAATCTTTGAGTTGTTTCTAGGTTTAGAATGTGGAGTTTTACTAATCTGCCCCAAGACGTAACACAATACGATACTAGCGATCCCAATAGGTATGTGTAAACAGTTTCGACGAATTCACTATCAACAACATGCCTGGGTTGTTTAAAAATGTTTCGTTGATCAATTTGAGAGTTTTTAAATATGCTCCGCAAAAATAAGGTTCTTATAAATTGAAATATCAAGATACCTAACACGCTCCATTCACTGTAGGGCAGGACAGTTATCAGAAGGAAATTTAGGTAAAAAAATAAAAATGTGCTAAAAGTAGGAAGTTAGCGCTATCAGTTACACAATAGCTACAGATGAGAATCACACATACATACATGGTTTTACTTACATTGAAAGTCATCACAAATAACTAGTTGTTGACATTTTAAAGCTGACTAAATATGGTTGTCACCTAATCGTTGCAAAAGTAATATAATTTTTGATGTAGATCTCCAAAATCAGAACTCACCCAATACAATCCAATTAACTTAATTGCTACCCCCTCCATAGACCATTTATAATTACCATAATTATAAATAGTAAAACAAATATCATTAATTCACCAGTTCACCTTCATTATTTGACGGGTTGAAATATAATCCTATTCATTAAAAATAAATTAATATACATACTTATCATAATGGATATGAGTCTTTCTGAGATTTGTGGGATGTTAGGTGATCGCATTGAACAATACAACCGCGCCAACAGAAAACGCAAAGGAAATATTTCCTACAGCACATTGAAGAAACCAAAGTTCGCTAAGATCGAATCTCAAAATAAGTCATTATTAAGACTTGACGGTATGTACCACAATATAAGTTTTTATTATTATTACTTATTATTATTGTTTAAATTATTTATTATACTAATTATTTGCCTATAGATGTGCTTCTTTTCTTAATTAAATACATATATTTAATATAATTTAACGAATAGTTTTTAATAATAATTATTTTATTTTTCAACAGATAGTAAAGACTTAATATTAGATAAAACTCCAGGAAATGTTATAACAGAGTCTCCAGTATCATCATTGAGGTTTTCATCCGTTACAAGGACGGCCTCAAAGGGTTTACAAAACAGACGATATATACGAAGATCTGCTATTATCCAACCAAAAAAGTTAACTTTTGACATTGCAGAAGATTGAAACGATATTGAAATCTAGTCGCTGAATGTCTAAATAACTACGATGTCTAAATTACTCTCCACACGGACATGTCTGAAAGTGCATATGACGTGAGTCATCTTGTTTACATGAAGAGACGAGTTCGTAGAGTGAAATCTGCAAGGCTTGTTATTTTGAATGGTGTGTAACGTTAAAAACGTATTACAAATTAAGTTCACCAAAGAAGTAGCTGCTACAAATATGTGTTGCAGATGAGTGTTTGATTAAGTTTGATATTTATACTGAAACTGTTGTTAATTTACTAACTATTTATTCCGTTATATTTTTATTAAATTGTTTTCCTTGTTACACTTTGTATTTATAAATTATTTATTAGCCCTATTCCAAAATTCTTTTAAATCACAATCGAAGGTAAGAAAAAAAGAAAACCAAGAAAATTTTTTATTTGCCATATGTACTACCACGTAATAGGAAAATAAAAAAATAAAAAGTAGGATAGGTAAATGAATACAGAATGAACTCTTAGTCTCTAGTTCTTAGACAAATGTTATTTTTAAAAGAGGTATTTATTATTATATTCTATATCACAACAGCGTTTCTGTATTATAGCTGAGTGATTGATTACTTTTGATACTGTACTAATAACACTTTCAGTTTATTTAATGATTTTCGTACATAAAATATCCCTTCCCTCGCCTGTTTGACCTTACTTTAATTTATCTAAAATCACAACTTTAATCAAATAAATTAATGCTTTACATCAACGAGTATGCTAAATTCTTTGGAAAGAGACTTATTTTAAAATTACTTACATAATTGTTTTTAGCCACTAATCATAGGTAGATTAAAGAATAACATTCTGTGCTTTATGGAAAAACAGTTTTGGTTTAAACATTTAAAAATTGTTTACATGTAGAAGCGACCTCTTTTCACCCTTGGCAATTCTCTCGCCCATTGTGTATTTTATCTATTTCAATGATGTGTCGGGACTGCAATTTCAAGATAAAATGACATAGGCGTCCTCTGTAATTCCTTAAGGAGTAGAATCGATAAACACCGAATTGATCTTCCATTATTATATACATTTCCTATTTATTGTCTAGGAATTCCGTGTTAGTGTATTGTTACAAAACATCATACTGCGATTCTTAAAACCTATATTAATTATAAGTTCAATAGTCGCCCTCATCTAGCTAACTGCATATACTTAGTATTGAGTCGTGTGTAAGATCCTGCGTGTGACAACCAGGAGGTGCTGGAATAGCATAGTTACGTACCTATTATAATATAAAACGATGGTTAAAAATTATTTATTTATTTATTTATTTATTTATTTATTCTTGCACCATAAAATATTAACAGAATCATAGTATAGACAGTTGTCACAAAGGATGACTTATCTCTTACAAGAGATCTCTACCAGAAACCCTAGATTAAAGGACATATTATTATAAGTTATGAAGGGTATGGTACAAAGTACACAATATTAAGAAACTTAACTAAAAATAATAATATACACATACATATAAATATACATAAATACAAGAAAATACATACATACACAGAAATATATATACATACACTCATACATACACATGTAATATAATGTATTTTGATAAATAATGCTGATTATTCTATAGAAAGTGTAAGAAAGTATCTCTTTAGTCTTGATTTAAATAAAGTTATATTAGGGAAATCTTTATAAATGAAAGAAGGAAGTGAGTTCCATAGCTGAGCAGCACCAACAGAAAATGACTTGCGATAAAAAGTTGTATTGTACTTTGGCACTTCAAGATATTTTGACGTCACACAAGAGCGCTCAGGTAAACTTCTAGAGGCACATAATTTAAATCGTTCCTGAAGGTAAAATGGACATTTATTCTGTAATACCTTGTATAAAAGTGTTAGAACATGCATATTCCGGCGAAAGCGAATGGGGAGCCACTGTAATTCCCGACGGAATTCGGAGACGTGGTTGAATTTGCGCAAGCCGAAGATGAAGCGGATGCACACATTTTGTAGGCGATCTAATTTATCCAGTAGCTCATCAGTTGCATCTATATAGCAAATGTCGGCGTAGTCAAGGAGGGGAAGAAGGAGAGATTGTGCTAGTAAAGTTTTAGTTTTAAAGGGAAGAAAATTTTGCAGTCGCTTAAGCGAGTGTAAAGAATGGTGAAGCCGCTTATTTACTTCACTAATATGAGCTGACCAGGTCAAATTGCAGTCAAAAATTCAAAAGTAAAAGATTATTTAGATAATCAGAATCATACATCATCGTCTCTTATATGTTTATGTTTAGAATTCAACAGACATAAATCAGTAATTGTCAGCAGATCGATTAGGATGTTGTTTACTATACTTACTGTCTCGCCGACAATCGATTTACAAGCTACTTAAAAGAAAGAAGGAAGATAATAATAATATACATGGCAAGTAGTAATAAGGGTGTATAAATGATGATGATGATGAGTATTTCATCTGCATCCTTGAAAGAAATGATCAAGTGTAACTTAAGAGCAGGCGAGTGTCTGTTTTTACATAATGAAGTCATTTAGACATGGATCTTTTTACTTGACGCCTCGTGTCAGAGGTAATAGAAAACAAGTTGCTTTTTTGAATGGGTGCATAATTTTCGGGCCTTAGAAAACCAAGATTTTTTGCCGAAATCTATTGTTTGCTCGCGGAAGCTTAAATGGCAAATAATCTCTTCTCTTTTAAAATTTTAGACATTTATGAATATTTTTTTTTATCAACGCAGCTTGAAAATCGTGAATATGATGAATAGTTTTCTAACGCAAGCGGCTTTTACGATTTTATATTTATGTACTGATGGATTCAGGTACAGTTTGGAATGACAAAATATTAAAATTAATCTTTGAGTTGTTGCTAGGTTTAGAATGTGGAGTTTTACTAATCTGCCCCAAGACGTAACACAATACGATACTAGCGATCCCAATAGGTATGTGTAAACAGTTTCGACGAATTCACTATCAACAACATGCCTGAGTTGTTTAAAAATGTTTCGTTGATCAATTTGAGAGTTTTTAAATATGCTCCACACCACTGGGGCATTCTCTGAGTCTTGTTGACTACAGGAGGTGCAGAGTCAAGGGCGTGGCTCTTCTTTCTGCGATTGTCTTACTCTGGACTTATTTTAAGCCCACGTCTTTGGGGGCGGATCCTTTAATTGGTACCGCTTAGGTTATCCTTTTGGAGTATAAAAATCTGTTTCTGTTTTGTTTCTTGTTCTTGTTTTATAGAGTTTTCAGTTTTTTCAATTGGATAGTTTGTACAAGAGCAGTTTTTATATTAGCTCCCTTGGAGTTGGTTTGGAGTCTGGTGGTCTTGAGTGCAATGGCGCTATGTTGATTAGGTGTTCTTGACCTGAGTCGTCAGCTCGGGCGAACATTCTGCTGGTGCAGCGTTTGATGAATTCATCTATTGGTTCGATTTTTAGGTCCCTTTGGATTGTTTGGTTTTGTACATATTTGGGTGCTTTGACTATGCTGCGTAGGGTTTTCGTTTGTTGTATCTGGATGCTCTTTTTGTTTGTTGCTGACAGTAATCCGTACCAGGACGTCGCTGCGTATGTCAGTTTGGCTCTGGTGTAAAGTTTATAGATTGTCACTTTACTTTTAGTGGGGATGTTCGCTTTGAGTAGTGGCATTAGTGCCGCTGTGGTGCACTTTACTTCTCTGGTGATATTTTTTGCATGTTGGTTCATGTTGAGTCTCTTGTCGATGGTGACTCCGAGATACTTGATGTGGTTTCTCCATTTAACCTTTTCGCCTAGTAGACGAAGAGGGGGAGTGGCTTTCATGGGTCCAAACATTATAGCTTGAGTTTTTGCTATAATAATTGCAAGGCGCCATTTTTTGAGCCAGTCAGGTAGCTTTTCTAGGTTCTCTTGCATTAGTTTTGCCGCGTGCTTGGCTCCTATGGAGCTAGTAACGAACGCAGTATCGTCTGCATATAGGGCTAAGAGCGCTCTATCTGAGCATGGTATATCATTGGTATACCAACTATAAAGAGAGGGCGCGAGGCAGCTCCCTTGAGGCACCCCGGCTGTTATTGGTCTTATTGTGGAATGTGTACTTCCAATCGCTACAAAGAAGTTTCTCTTACTGAGGTAGGATGCGATGACTCGTATGATTCTTCGTGGCATAGTGCTTGCTAGCGTGAGTTTATAAAGGAGGCCTTCGTGCCACACCTTGTCGAAGGCCTTCTCTATGTCTAGGAAGACCGCCGCGACTTTCCTTTTTCTGTTTCTTTCTGTTATTATGTGGTGAAGCACTCTTGCCAATTGTAGATTGGTTGAGTGCATGGATCGGAATCCATGCTGTTCTGGACGGAGTTTTAAATGGAGGCTCATTTGTTTGAGCAGGAGACTTTCAAAGATTTTTGAAATGGATGGCAGCAGGGTTATTGGCCTGTGGTTTTGTTTTTGTTTTGTTTTGGGATTAAAATTATCTTGCCAGTTTTCCAAGAACTTGGGAAGTGTCCCGTTCTTAGGATCCCATTGAAGAGCTTGGTGTATGCCGCAATGGTTCCAAATGGTAGTTTTCGCAGGACCGTGTTGACTGCGTCGTGGCCCGGTGCCTTGCGGGGGCGGGCGCGTTTGATGACTTGGCAGACTTCATTAGGTGAGAAGAAGATCGGATCTGTGTCGTTCGAGAGAGGCACTTCCAGGTATTTGTTGACCTTCTCTGTAATTTCACTGATGTATTCGTGATTGTTAGAGTTGTTTGGGGTGAATTGTTTTTCTAACGAGTTAGCAAATAGTTCTACCCTGTCTTCCGTGCGATAAGTGGGAATCCCTTGTTCATTTAATAAGGGTCTGGTTGGAGGCGCTTTCTTGGTTAGACTTCGACATAATTGATGGAAGTTAAGTTTTTCGGTTGTTACTATCTTGGATAGTTTATCGTCCCATGTTCTTTGCCTATGTTCTTTGACCATGTTTGAGGTTATTTCATTAAGTTTGTTGATTTTTGATTTCAATGTTGGACAGCGAGTCTGTTGCCATATTTTTCGCAGCCTTTTCTTTTCTTTGAGTTTTTCGCCTATGTTGAATGGGAGTGCTGAGTACCGATTGGTGATCTTGGTAGTTTTGGATGACTTTTCCCACGCATTTGTAACGGTGGAAAGTAGTTCTGAGGCTAGCTCCTCTACGTCTGTGGGCGTTCGTACGGCTCTAGTAGGCGTGTAGTCATCTAATAGGGACTGGAATAGGTCCCAATTAGTGACTGTTTGCGGACTAGCTGAGTCTTTAATGGCCGTGGCACTGGCAATGGTAAGTAGGACCGGGAGATGGTCCGATCCTAATGAGTCCTGTATGACCTCTTGCGATGTTCTATCTTGGAGTCCTCTGTGGACAGCGATGTCCAGGACGTCTGGGTTATGTCCTGGGCAGTCGGGCCAATGAGTAGGGCATTCGGGGCCGCTAATAGTGAGCTCGAGCTCGGTTGCGAGGTCGTGTAATCTTTTGCCGTCTCTGGAGTTCGTCGCGGAGTACCATGATTGGTGTTTGGCGTTTAAATCTCCAGCTAGGATGGTGGGTGTTTCGCTGTTGAAAATTTTTTCAATGTCCTTTGCGTCCAGAGTGTTTTTCGGCGGTTTATATGCCGCGTAAATTTTTGTAGGTTTTCCGTTGATCGATATTTCGACTCCCAGTGCTTGCATCTCGTTTAGATTGAGCTTTGGGAGGGGTTGGTGTATGATCTTACGTTTGACCAGTACCATGAGGCCTCTGTATGGCAAGTTTTGTTCGTTAACTTCGTCCTGCCTGTATACGTGGTAGTTCGGGAATTTGATTTTTTCGGAGGACTTGAGAAAGGTCTCCGAAACGAGCAAAATGTCAATCCTTTGTAGCTCTAGTAGAGCGATCAGATGTAGTCTTTTCTTTTGAATGCCTCTGGCGTTCCAATGTACTATTCTTAGGTCTCTATCCATTAAGAGTTAGTAGTTTAGTCATTCCGTCCATCATTATCGGCAGGGGATTGTTTCCCTCGCTGATAGCTTGGAGCACTTCTTGAAAGACGGTCAAGGCTATTTTGATGACTGCCTGTTTTACTTCCGAGTAGAATGGAGTGTTTTGTGCACTTTTGGGTGCTGATTTGGGCGCGGTTGACGTCTGTGCGGACGCTTTTTTGGGTCCACTCTGCGCATTTTTCGCGGATTGGTTCCTTGCCGTTGGGCCGTTTGCCTCTGGCATCAATGTAGTCACTGTGTTGGTTTGCAGTGCTTCAGATTGTTTTTGATCGGCTGTTGGTTTAGCCGTGGTTGGTTTAACCGCTTTCAGCAGTCTATTTTCTTTTTTGAAGACTGGGCAGCGTGCGCTGCTTGCGGGATGATCGCCGCCGCAGTTTGCGCAGGTCGGCGGTTCGTCCCGGGGCCGTGGGCAATCTCTCGCATAGTGGGAGTCCCCGCATCGTACACAGGCTGTTGGACTGTGGCAGTAGTGAGATGAATGCCTGAATTGTTGGCATTTGTGACATTGTGCCGGGCCTTTTTTCTTGATCCAGGCTTCTATTTTAATATTTTCCATGCCAAGGATTTCATTTACATAGTAAATGTCTGGGATGACATTCTCCGCCTTTTTAATTAAGGCGAAGTATATGCAGCCACCTCTTCTGGTGACTATTTCTTTGACGTACACCGCTTCATATCCCTGCGTTTGTAGGTCGCTTATAATTTCGTCAACATTCGTACCTTGCGGTAGGCCTTTTATGGCTATTTTGTGATTTTTCTCGGCTGGAAGCGAGAAGGAATGCCAGTAGACTTTCTCTTCCTTTTCGAATTGATTCAGGTATCTCTGGAGTATTCTGTATTCGTTTTCGGTTGATGGCGTGAATCTTATTCCTTTCTTGTACTTGTGAGCCGAGGGGGCCTTGCCGAGTTTTTCTTTTAATATCCGAAGATGGTGCGCCCAGTTCGGGAGATTTTCCACTACTAGTGGTGGATATCGGGGACGGCTCTCTATATACCCCTGGCTCGCCGACACTTGAGTGCTCGGGGTGGGGGTAGTGGTGGGGGCAGTCGGCGCGCAACTCGCGCGTTTTGCGGGAGCGCGGAGTGCAACTGCGTATGACTCATGGCTCTTTTCGGCTGAGTCATCGGGATGCGGTCTTTTGAGAGACGATGTTTTCTCCTCGTTCACTGCGTAGATGCGCTGAGGAGTATTTTCGGTGTTTTTTGTCGGCTCGGGGACATCTACGTCCATCTCGGTAGCTGACTGTGATTGCGAGAGCAAGCGTTCTTCTTGTACTCTCGCGTGATTTCTGAGCTCGAAGGGCAGCGAGGCGTCGTGGATGACTCGTCTTATAGCTTCAAGCTGTGTTTGAAGTTCTCTGGGTGGCATGGCGGGTCCTTGTTGACTGGCCGGAGGACTCTCTGGCGAGTCGTATTCCTCTCGCTCATCGAAGAGCTCCTTGATGATTGTAGTGACGTGGCGGCACTCATCTTGCTGTTCAACGGCGATTTAGGCTTTAGACTAGCCGTATCTTAGTCGGGCGTTCTGTCCTCGCGAGAGGGCAGTCAGCGAGACCGCGATATCGACTGTCGGCGGCGAGATGTTCTTGGTGCTGGAGGCGTCGCAGGGGCGCACGGTATCGTTTTGATACAAACAATACCGGCGTCCCTGGTTAGTGAAAGGTGGCGAGAGTCTTCTACACGTGTGTATCCGGCGAGTACCAAGCGATCACTGTGAAATATTCTCCGCAAAAATAAGATTCTTATAAATTGAAATATCAAGATACCTAACACGCTCCATTCACTGTAGGGCAGGACAGTTATCAGGAGGAAATTTAGGTAAAAAAATAAAAATGTGCTAAAAGTAGGAAGTTAGCGCTATCAGTTACACAATAGCTACAGATGAGAATCACACATACATACATGGTTTTACTTACATTGAAAGTCATCACAAATAACTAGTTGTTGACATTTTAAAGCTGACTAAATATGGTTGTCACCTAATCGTTGCAAAAGTAATATAATTTTTGATGTAGATCTCCAAAATCAGAACTCACCCAATACAATCCAATTAACTTAATTGCTACCCCCTCTATAGACCATTTATAATTACCATAATTATAAATAGTAAAACAAATATCATTAATTCACCAGTTCACCTTCATTATTTGACGGGTTGAAATATAATCCTATTCATTAAAAATAAATTAATATACATACTTATCATAATGGATATGAGTCTTTCTGAGATTTGTGGGATGTTAGGTGATCGCATTGAACAATACAACCGCGCCAACAGAAAACGCAAAGGAAATATTTCCTACAGCACATTGAAGAAACTAAAGTTCGCTAAGATCGAATCTCAAAATAAGTCATTATTAAGACTTGACGGTATGTACTTCAATATAAGTTTTTATTATTATTACTTATTATTATTGTTTAAATTATTTATTATACTAATTATTTGCCTATAGATGTGCTTCTTTTCTTAATTAAATATATGTGTTACGAATAGTTTTTAATAATAATTATTTTATTTTTCAACAGATAGTAAAGACTTAATATTAGATAAAACTCCAGGAAATGTTATAACAGAGTCTCCAGTATCATCATTGAGGTTTTCATCCGTTACAAGGACGGCCTCAAAGGGTTTACAAAACAGACGAAATATACGAAGATCTGCTATTATCCAACCAAAAAAGTTAACTTTTGACATTGCAGAAGATTGAAACGATATTGAAATCTAGTCGCTGAATGTCTAAATGAATACGATGTCTAAATTACTCTCCACACGGACATGGCTGAAAGTGCATATGACGTGAGTCATCTTGTTTACATGAAGATACGAGTTCGTAGAGTGAAATCTGCAAGGCTTGTTATTTTGAATGGTGTGTAACGTTAAAAAACGTATTACAAATTAAGTTCACCAAAGAAGTAGCTGCTACAAATATGTGTTGAAGATGAGTGTTTGATTAAGTTTGATATTTATACTGAAACTGTTGTTAATTTACTAACTATTTATTCCGTTATATTTTTATTAAATTGTTTTCCTTGTTACACTTTGTATTTATAAATTATTTATTAGCCCTATTCCAAAATTCTTTCAAATCACAATCGAAGGTAAAAAAAAAGAAAACCGGCTTTTGCGGTTTTATATTTATGTACTGATGGATTCAGGTACAGTTTGGAATAACAAAATATTAACATTAATCTTCGAGTTGTTTCTAGGTTTAGAATGTGGAGTTTTACTAATCTGCCCCAAGACGTAACACAATACGATACTAGCGATCTCAATAGGTATGTGTAAACAGTTTGGCGAACTCACTATCAACCACATGTCTGAGTTGTTTAAAAATGTTTCGTTGATCAATTTGAGAGTTTTTAAATAGTCTCCGCAAAAATAAGGTTCTTATAAATTGAAATACCAAGATACCTAACACGCTCCATTCACTGTAGGGCAGGACAGTTATCAGGAGCACATTTAGGCAAAAAAAAATATTAATGTGCTAAGAGTAGGAAGTTAGCGCTATCAGTTACACAATTGGTACAGATGAGAATCATACATACATGGTTTTACTTTTATTGAAAGTCATCACAAATGACTAGTTGTTGACATTTTAAAGCTGACTAAGTATGGTCGTTACCTAATCGTTACAAAAGTAATATAATTTTTAATGTAGATCTCCAAAATCAAAAATCACCCAATACAATAAAAAATTAACTTAATTGCTATCCTCTCCATAGACCATTTATAATTACCATAATTATAAATAGTAAAACAAATATCATTAATTCACCAGTTCACCTTCATTATTTGATGGGTTGAAATATAATCCTATTCATTAAAAATAAATTAATATACATACTTATCATAATGGATATGAGTCTTTCTGAGATTTGTGGGATGTTAGGTGATCGCATTGAACAATACAACCGCGCCAACAGAAAACGCAAAGGAAATATTTCCTACAGCACATTGAAGAAACTAAAGTTCGCTAAAATCGAATCTCAAAATAAGTCATTATTAAGACTTGACGGTATGTACTTCAATATAAGTTTTTATTATTATTACTTATTATTATTGTTTAAATTATTTATTATACTAATTATTTGCCTATAGATGTGCTTCTTTTCTTAATTAAATATATGTGTTACGAATAGTTTTTAATAATAATTATTTTATTTTTCTACAGATAGTAAAGACTTAATATTAGATAAAACTCCAGGAAATGTTATAACAGAGTCTCCAGTATCATCATTGAGGTTTTCATCCATTACAAGGACGGCCTCAAAAGGTTTACAAAACAGACGATATGTACGAAGATCTGCTATTATCCAACCAAAAAAGTTAACTTTTGACATTGCAGAAGATTGAAACGATATTGAAATCTAGTCGCTGAATGTCTAAATAACTACGATGTCTAAATTACTCTCCACACGGACATGGCTGAAAGTGCATATGACGTGATTCATCTTGTTTACATGAAGAGACGAGTTCGTAGAGTGAAATCTGCAAGGCTTGTTATTTTGAATGGTGTGTAACGTTAAAAAACGTATTACAAATTAAGTTCACCAAAGAAGTAGGTGCTACAAATATGTGTTGAAGATGAGTGTTTGATTAAGTTTGATATTTATACTGAAACTGTTGTTAATTTACTAACTATTTATTCCGTTATATTTTTATTAAATTGTTTTCCTTGTTACACTTTGTATTTATAAATTATTTATTAGCCCTATTCCAAAATTCTTTTAAATCACAATCGAAGGTAAAAAAAAAGAAAACCAAGAAAATTTTTTATTTGTCATATGTACTACCACGTAATAGGAAAATAAAAAAATAAAAAGTAGGATAGGTAAATGAATATAGAATGAACTCTTAGTCTCTAGTTCTTAGACAAATGTTTTTTTTAAAAGAGGTATTTATTATTATATTCTATATCACAACAGCGTTTCTGTATTATAGCTGAGTGATTGATTACTTTTGATACTGTACTAATAACACTTTCAGTTTATTTAATGATTTTCGTACATAAAATATCCCTTCCCTCGTCTGTTTGACCTTACTTTAATTTATCTAAAATCACAACTTAAATCAAATAAATTAATGCTTTACATCAACGAGTATGCTAAATTCTTTGGAAAGAGACTTATTTTAAAATTACTTACATAATTGTTTTTAGCCACTAATCATAGGTAGATTAAAGAATAACATTCTGTGCTTTATGGAAAAACAGTTTTGGTTTAAACATTTAAAAATTGTTTAAATGTAGAAGCGACCTCTTTTCACCCTTGGCAATTCTCTCGCCCATTGTGTATTTTATCTATTTCAATGATGTGTCGGGACTGCGATTTCAAGATAAAATGACATAGGCGTCCTCTGTAATTCCTTAAGGAGTAGAATCGATATACACCGAATTGATCTTCCATTATTATGTACATTTCATTACATTAGTGTATTGTTACAAAACATCATACTGCGATTCTTAAAACCTATATTAATTATTAGTTCAATAGTCGCCCTCATCTAACTAACTGCATATACTTAGTATTGAGTCGTGTGTAATATCCTGCGTGTGACAACCAGGAGGTGCTGGAATAGCATAGTTACGTACCTATTATAATATAAAACGATGGTTAAAAATTACCTACAAAAGTAAAAGATTATTTAGATAATCAGAATCATACATCATCGTCTCTTATATGTTTATGTTTAGAATTCAACAGACATAAATCAGTAATTGTCAGCAGACCGATTAGGATGTTGTTTACTATACTTACTGTCTCGCCGACAATCGATTTACAAGCTACTTAAAAGAAAGAAGGAAGATAATAATAATATACATGGCAAGTAGTAATAAGGGTGTATAAATGATGATGATGATGAGTATTTCATCTGCATCCTTGAAAGAAATGATCAAGTGTAACTTAAGAGCAGGCGAGTGTCTGTTTTTACATAATGAAGTCATTTAGACATGGATCTTTTTACTTGACGCCTCGTGTCAGAGGTAATAGAAAACAAGTTGCTTTTTTGAATGGGTGCATAATTTTCGGGCCTTAGAAAACCAAGATTTTTTGCCGAAATCTATTGTTTGCTCGCGGAAGCTTAAATGGCAAATAATCTCTTCTCTTTTAAAATTTTAGACATTTATGAATATTTTTTTTTTATCAACGCAGCTTGAAAATCGTGAATATGATGAATAGTTTTCTAACGCAAGCGGCTTTTACGATTTTATATTTATGTACTGATGGATTCAGGTACAGTTTGGAATGACAAAATATTAACATTAATCTTTGAGTTGTTTCTAGGTTTAGAATGTGGAGTTTTACTAATCTGCCCCAAGACGTAACACAATACGATACTAGCGATCCCAATAGGTATGTGTAAACAGTTTCGACGAATTCACTATCAACAACATGCCTGAGTTGTTTAAAAATGTTTCGTTGATCAATTTGAGAGTTTTTAAATATGCTCCGCAAAAATAAGGTTCTTATAAATTGAAATATCAAGATACCTAACACGCTCCATTCACTGTAGGGCAGGACAGTTATCAGGAGGAAATTTAGGTAAAAAAATAAAAATATGCTAAAAGTAGGAAGTTAGCGCTATCAGTTACACAATAGCTACAGATGAGAATCACACATACATACATGGTTTTACTTACATTGAAAGTCATCACAAATAACTAGTTGTTGACATTTTAAAGCTGACTAAATATGGTTGTCACCTAATCGTTGCAAAAGTAATATAATTTTTGATGTAGATCTCCAAAATCAGAACTCACCCAATACAATCCAATTAACTTAATTGCTACCCCCTCTATAGACCATTTATAATTACCATAATTATAAATAGTAAAACAAATATCATTAATTCACCAGTTCACCTTCATTATTTGACGGGTTGAAATATAATCCTATTCATTAAAAATAAATTAATATACATACTTATCATAATGGATATGAGTCTTTCTGAGATTTGTGGGATGTTAGGTGATCGCATTGAACAATACAACCGCGCCAACAGAAAACGCAAAGGAAATATTTCCTACAGCACATTGAAGAAACTAAAGTTCGCTAAGATCGAATCTCAAAATAAGTCATTATTAAGACTTGACGGTATGTACTTCAATATAAGTTTTTATTATTATTACTTATTATTATTGTTTAAATTATTTATTATACTAATTATTTGCCTATAGATGTGCTTCTTTTCTTAATTAAATATATGTGTTACGAATAGTTTTTAATAATAATTATTTTATTTTTCAACAGATAGTAAAGACTTAATATTAGATAAAACTCCAGGAAATGTTATAACAGAGTCTCCAGTATCATCATTGAGGTTTTCATCCGTTACAAGGACGGCCTCAAAGGGTTTACAAAACAGACGAAATATACGAAGATCTGCTATTATCCAACCAAAAAAGTTAACTTTTGACATTGCAGAAGATTGAAACGATATTGAAATCTAGTCGCTGAATGTCTAAATGAATACGATGTCTAAATTACTCTCCACACGGACATGGCTGAAAGTGCATATGACGTGAGTCATCTTGTTTACATGAAGATACGAGTTCGTAGAGTGAAATCTGCAAGGCTTGTTATTTTGAATGGTGTGTAACGTTAAAAAACGTATTACAAATTAAGTTCACCAAAGAAGTAGCTGCTACAAATATGTGTTGAAGATGAGTGTTTGATTAAGTTTGATATTTATACTGAAACTGTTGTTAATTTACTAACTATTTATTCCGTTATATTTTTATTAAATTGTTTTCCTTGTTACACTTTGTATTTATAAATTATTTATTAGCCCTATTCCAAAATTCTTTCAAATCACAATCGAAGGTAAAAAAAAAGAAAACCGGCTTTTGCGGTTTTATATTTATGTACTGATGGATTCAGGTACAGTTTGGAATAACAAAATATTAACATTAATCTTCGAGTTGTTTCTAGGTTTAGAATGTGGAGTTTTACTAATCTGCCCCAAGACGTAACACAATACGATACTAGCGATCTCAATAGGTATGTGTAAACAGTTTGGCGAACTCACTATCAACCACATGTCTGAGTTGTTTAAAAATGTTTCGTTGATCAATTTGAGAGTTTTTAAATAGTCTCCGCAAAAATAAGGTTCTTATAAATTGAAATACCAAGATACCTAACACGCTCCATTCACTGTAGGGCAGGACAGTTATCAGGAGCACATTTAGGCAAAAAAAAATATTAATGTGCTAAGAGTAGGAAGTTAGCGCTATCAGTTACACAATTGGTACAGATGAGAATCATACATACATGGTTTTACTTTTATTGAAAGTCATCACAAATGACTAGTTGTTGACATTTTAAAGCTGACTAAGTATGGTCGTTACCTAATCGTTACAAAAGTAATATAATTTTTAATGTAGATCTCCAAAATCAAAAATCACCCAATACAATAAAAAATTAACTTAATTGCTATCCTCTCCATAGACCATTTATAATTACCATAATTATAAATAGTAAAACAAATATCATTAATTCACCAGTTCACCTTCATTATTTGATGGGTTGAAATATAATCCTATTCATTAAAAATAAATTAATATACATACTTATCATAATGGATATGAGTCTTTCTGAGATTTGTGGGATGTTAGGTGATCGCATTGAACAATACAACCGCGCCAACAGAAAACGCAAAGGAAATATTTCCTACAGCACATTGAAGAAACTAAAGTTCGCTAAAATCGAATCTCAAAATAAGTCATTATTAAGACTTGACGGTATGTACTTCAATATAAGTTTTTATTATTATTACTTATTATTATTGTTTAAATTATTTATTATACTAATTATTTGCCTATAGATGTGCTTCTTTTCTTAATTAAATATATGTGTTACGAATAGTTTTTAATAATAATTATTTTATTTTTCTACAGATAGTAAAGACTTAATATTAGATAAAACTCCAGGAAATGTTATAACAGAGTCTCCAGTATCATCATTGAGGTTTTCATCCATTACAAGGACGGCCTCAAAAGGTTTACAAAACAGACGATATGTACGAAGATCTGCTATTATCCAACCAAAAAAGTTAACTTTTGACATTGCAGAAGATTGAAACGATATTGAAATCTAGTCGCTGAATGTCTAAATAACTACGATGTCTAAATTACTCTCCACACGGACATGGCTGAAAGTGCATATGACGTGATTCATCTTGTTTACATGAAGAGACGAGTTCGTAGAGTGAAATCTGCAAGGCTTGTTATTTTGAATGGTGTGTAACGTTAAAAAACGTATTACAAATTAAGTTCACCAAAGAAGTAGGTGCTACAAATATGTGTTGAAGATGAGTGTTTGATTAAGTTTGATATTTATACTGAAACTGTTGTTAATTTACTAACTATTTATTCCGTTATATTTTTATTAAATTGTTTTCCTTGTTACACTTTGTATTTATAAATTATTTATTAGCCCTATTCCAAAATTCTTTTAAATCACAATCGAAGGTAAAAAAAAAGAAAACCAAGAAAATTTTTTATTTGTCATATGTACTACCACGTAATAGGAAAATAAAAAAATAAAAAGTAGGATAGGTAAATGAATATAGAATGAACTCTTAGTCTCTAGTTCTTAGACAAATGTTTTTTTTAAAAGAGGTATTTATTATTATATTCTATATCACAACAGCGTTTCTGTATTATAGCTGAGTGATTGATTACTTTTGATACTGTACTAATAACACTTTCAGTTTATTTAATGATTTTCGTACATAAAATATCCCTTCCCTCGTCTGTTTGACCTTACTTTAATTTATCTAAAATCACAACTTAAATCAAATAAATTAATGCTTTACATCAACGAGTATGCTAAATTCTTTGGAAAGAGACTTATTTTAAAATTACTTACATAATTGTTTTTAGCCACTAATCATAGGTAGATTAAAGAATAACATTCTGTGCTTTATGGAAAAACAGTTTTGGTTTAAACATTTAAAAATTGTTTAAATGTAGAAGCGACCTCTTTTCACCCTTGGCAATTCTCTCGCCCATTGTGTATTTTATCTATTTCAATGATGTGTCGGGACTGCGATTTCAAGATAAAATGACATAGGCGTCCTCTGTAATTCCTTAAGGAGTAGAATCGATATACACCGAATTGATCTTCCATTATTATGTACATTTCATTACATTAGTGTATTGTTACAAAACATCATACTGCGATTCTTAAAACCTATATTAATTATTAGTTCAATAGTCGCCCTCATCTAACTAACTGCATATACTTAGTATTGAGTCGTGTGTAATATCCTGCGTGTGACAACCAGGAGGTGCTGGAATAGCATAGTTACGTACCTATTATAATATAAAACGATGGTTAAAAATTACCTACAAAAGTAAAAGATTATTTAGATAATCAGAATCATACATCATCGTCTCTTATATGTTTATGTTTAGAATTCAACAGACATAAATCAGTAATTGTCAGCAGACCGATTAGGATGTTGTTTACTATACTTACTGTCTCGCCGACAATCGATTTACAAGCTACTTAAAAGAAAGAAGGAAGATAATAATAATATACATGGCAAGTAGTAATAAGGGTGTATAAATGATGATGATGATGAGTATTTCATCTGCATCCTTGAAAGAAATGATCAAGTGTAACTTAAGAGCAGGCGAGTGTCTGTTTTTACATAATGAAGTCATTTAGACATGGATCTTTTTACTTGACGCCTCGTGTCAGAGGTAATAGAAAACAAGTTGCTTTTTTGAATGGGTGCATAATTTTCGGGCCTTAGAAAACCAAGATTTTTTGCCGAAATCTATTGTTTGCTCGCGGAAGCTTAAATGGCAAATAATCTCTTCTCTTTTAAAATTTTAGACATTTATGAATATTTTTTTTTTATCAACGCAGCTTGAAAATCGTGAATATGATGAATAGTTTTCTAACGCAAGCGGCTTTTACGATTTTATATTTATGTACTGATGGATTCAGGTACAGTTTGGAATGACAAAATATTAACATTAATCTTTGAGTTGTTTCTAGGTTTAGAATGTGGAGTTTTACTAATCTGCCCCAAGACGTAACACAATACGATACTAGCGATCCCAATAGGTATGTGTAAACAGTTTCGACGAATTCACTATCAACAACATGCCTGAGTTGTTTAAAAATGTTTCGTTGATCAATTTGAGAGTTTTTAAATATGCTCCGCAAAAATAAGGTTCTTATAAATTGAAATATCAAGATACCTAACACGCTCCATTCACTGTAGGGCAGGACAGTTATCAGGAGGAAATTTAGGTAAAAAAATAAAAATATGCTAAAAGTAGGAAGTTAGCGCTATCAGTTACACAATAGCTACAGATGAGAATCACACATACATACATGGTTTTACTTACATTGAAAGTCATCACAAATAACTAGTTGTTGACATTTTAAAGCTGACTAAATATGGTTGTCACCTAAACGTTGCAAAAGTAATATAATTTTTGATGTAGATCTCCAAAATCAGAACTCACCCAATACAATCCAATTAACTTAATTGCTACCCCCTCTATAGACCATTTATAATTACCATAATTATAAATAGTAAAACAAATATCATTAATTCACCAGTTCACCTTCATTATTTGACGGGTTGAAATATAATCCTATTCATTAAAAATAAATTAATATACATACTTATCATAATGGATATGAGTCTTTCTGAGATTTGTGGGATGTTAGGTGATCGCATTGAACAATACAACCGCGCCAACAGAAAACGCAAAGGAAATATTTCCTACAGCACATTGAAGAAACTAAAGTTCGCTAAGATCGAATCTCAAAATAAGTCATTATTAAGACTTGACGGTATGTACTTCAATATAAGTTTTTATTATTATTACTTATTATTATTGTTTAAATTATTTATTATACTAATTATTTGCCTATAGATGTGCTTCTTTTCTTAATTAAATATATGTGTTACGAATAGTTTTTAATAATAATTATTTTATTTTTCAACAGATAGTAAAGACTTAATATTAGATAAAACTCCAGGAAATGTTATAACAGAGTCTCCAGTATCATCATTGAGGTTTTCATCCGTTACAAGGACGGCCTCAAAGGGTTTACAAAACAGACGAAATATACGAAGATCTGCTATTATCCAACCAAAAAAGTTAACTTTTGACATTGCAGAAGATTGAAACGATATTGAAATCTAGTCGCTGAATGTCTAAATGAATACGATGTCTAAATTACTCTCCACACGGACATGGCTGAAAGTGCATATGACGTGAGTCATCTTGTTTACATGAAGATACGAGTTCGTAGAGTGAAATCTGCAAGGCTTGTTATTTTGAATGGTGTGTAACGTTAAAAAACGTATTACAAATTAAGTTCACCAAAGAAGTAGCTGCTACAAATATGTGTTGAAGATGAGTGTTTGATTAAGTTTGATATTTATACTGAAACTGTTGTTAATTTACTAACTATTTATTCCGTTATATTTTTATTAAATTGTTTTCCTTGTTACACTTTGTATTTATAAATTATTTATTAGCCCTATTCCAAAATTCTTTCAAATCACAATCGAAGGTAAAAAAAAAGAAAACCGGCTTTTGCGGTTTTATATTTATGTACTGATGGATTCAGGTACAGTTTGGAATAACAAAATATTAACATTAATCTTCGAGTTGTTTCTAGGTTTAGAATGTGGAGTTTTACTAATCTGCCCCAAGACGTAACACAATACGATACTAGCGATCTCAATAGGTATGTGTAAACAGTTTGGCGAACTCACTATCAACCACATGTCTGAGTTGTTTAAAAATGTTTCGTTGATCAATTTGAGAGTTTTTAAATAGTCTCCGCAAAAATAAGGTTCTTATAAATTGAAATACCAAGATACCTAACACGCTCCATTCACTGTAGGGCAGGACAGTTATCAGGAGCACATTTAGGCAAAAAAAAATATTAATGTGCTAAGAGTAGGAAGTTAGCGCTATCAGTTACACAATTGGTACAGATGAGAATCATACATACATGGTTTTACTTTTATTGAAAGTCATCACAAATGACTAGTTGTTGACATTTTAAAGCTGACTAAGTATGGTCGTTACCTAATCGTTACAAAAGTAATATAATTTTTAATGTAGATCTCCAAAATCAAAAATCACCCAATACAATAAAAAATTAACTTAATTGCTATCCTCTCCATAGACCATTTATAATTACCATAATTATAAATAGTAAAACAAATATCATTAATTCACCAGTTCACCTTCATTATTTGATGGGTTGAAATATAATCCTATTCATTAAAAATAAATTAATATACATACTTATCATAATGGATATGAGTCTTTCTGAGATTTGTGGGATGTTAGGTGATCGCATTGAACAATACAACCGCGCCAACAGAAAACGCAAAGGAAATATTTCCTACAGCACATTGAAGAAACTAAAGTTCGCTAAAATCGAATCTCAAAATAAGTCATTATTAAGACTTGACGGTATGTACTTCAATATAAGTTTTTATTATTATTACTTATTATTATTGTTTAAATTATTTATTATACTAATTATTTGCCTATAGATGTGCTTCTTTTCTTAATTAAATATATGTGTTACGAATAGTTTTTAATAATAATTATTTTATTTTTCTACAGATAGTAAAGACTTAATATTAGATAAAACTCCAGGAAATGTTATAACAGAGTCTCCAGTATCATCATTGAGGTTTTCATCCATTACAAGGACGGCCTCAAAAGGTTTACAAAACAGACGATATGTACGAAGATCTGCTATTATCCAACCAAAAAAGTTAACTTTTGACATTGCAGAAGATTGAAACGATATTGAAATCTAGTCGCTGAATGTCTAAATAACTACGATGTCTAAATTACTCTCCACACGGACATGGCTGAAAGTGCATATGACGTGATTCATCTTGTTTACATGAAGAGACGAGTTCGTAGAGTGAAATCTGCAAGGCTTGTTATTTTGAATGGTGTGTAACGTTAAAAAACGTATTACAAATTAAGTTCACCAAAGAAGTAGGTGCTACAAATATGTGTTGAAGATGAGTGTTTGATTAAGTTTGATATTTATACTGAAACTGTTGTTAATTTACTAACTATTTATTCCGTTATATTTTTATTAAATTGTTTTCCTTGTTACACTTTGTATTTATAAATTATTTATTAGCCCTATTCCAAAATTCTTTTAAATCACAATCGAAGGTAAAAAAAAAGAAAACCAAGAAAATTTTTTATTTGTCATATGTACTACCACGTAATAGGAAAATAAAAAAATAAAAAGTAGGATAGGTAAATGAATATAGAATGAACTCTTAGTCTCTAGTTCTTAGACAAATGTTTTTTTTAAAAGAGGTATTTATTATTATATTCTATATCACAACAGCGTTTCTGTATTATAGCTGAGTGATTGATTACTTTTGATACTGTACTAATAACACTTTCAGTTTATTTAATGATTTTCGTACATAAAATATCCCTTCCCTCGTCTGTTTGACCTTACTTTAATTTATCTAAAATCACAACTTAAATCAAATAAATTAATGCTTTACATCAACGAGTATGCTAAATTCTTTGGAAAGAGACTTATTTTAAAATTACTTACATAATTGTTTTTAGCCACTAATCATAGGTAGATTAAAGAATAACATTCTGTGCTTTATGGAAAAACAGTTTTGGTTTAAACATTTAAAAATTGTTTAAATGTAGAAGCGACCTCTTTTCACCCTTGGCAATTCTCTCGCCCATTGTGTATTTTATCTATTTCAATGATGTGTCGGGACTGCGATTTCAAGATAAAATGACATAGGCGTCCTCTGTAATTCCTTAAGGAGTAGAATCGATATACACCGAATTGATCTTCCATTATTATGTACATTTCATTACATTAGTGTATTGTTACAAAACATCATACTGCGATTCTTAAAACCTATATTAATTATTAGTTCAATAGTCGCCCTCATCTAACTAACTGCATATACTTAGTATTGAGTCGTGTGTAATATCCTGCGTGTGACAACCAGGAGGTGCTGGAATAGCATAGTTACGTACCTATTATAATATAAAACGATGGTTAAAAATTACCTACAAAAGTAAAAGATTATTTAGATAATCAGAATCATACATCATCGTCTCTTATATGTTTATGTTTAGAATTCAACAGACATAAATCAGTAATTGTCAGCAGACCGATTAGGATGTTGTTTACTATACTTACTGTCTCGCCGACAATCGATTTACAAGCTACTTAAAAGAAAGAAGGAAGATAATAATAATATACATGGCAAGTAGTAATAAGGGTGTATAAATGATGATGATGATGAGTATTTCATCTGCATCCTTGAAAGAAATGATCAAGTGTAACTTAAGAGCAGGCGAGTGTCTGTTTTTACATAATGAAGTCATTTAGACATGGATCTTTTTACTTGACGCCTCGTGTCAGAGGTAATAGAAAACAAGTTGCTTTTTTGAATGGGTGCATAATTTTCGGGCCTTAGAAAACCAAGATTTTTTGCCGAAATCTATTGTTTGCTCGCGGAAGCTTAAATGGCAAATAATCTCTTCTCTTTTAAAATTTTAGACATTTATGAATATTTTTTTTTTATCAACGCAGCTTGAAAATCGTGAATATGATGAATAGTTTTCTAACGCAAGCGGCTTTTACGATTTTATATTTATGTACTGATGGATTCAGGTACAGTTTGGAATGACAAAATATTAACATTAATCTTTGAGTTGTTTCTAGGTTTAGAATGTGGAGTTTTACTAATCTGCCCCAAGACGTAACACAATACGATACTAGCGATCCCAATAGGTATGTGTAAACAGTTTCGACGAATTCACTATCAACAACATGCCTGAGTTGTTTAAAAATGTTTCGTTGATCAATTTGAGAGTTTTTAAATATGCTCCGCAAAAATAAGGTTCTTATAAATTGAAATATCAAGATACCTAACACGCTCCATTCACTGTAGGGCAGGACAGTTATCAGGAGGAAATTTAGGTAAAAAAATAAAAATATGCTAAAAGTAGGAAGTTAGCGCTATCAGTTACACAATAGCTACAGATGAGAATCACACATACATACATGGTTTTACTTACATTGAAAGTCATCACAAATAACTAGTTGTTGACATTTTAAAGCTGACTAAATATGGTTGTCACCTAAACGTTGCAAAAGTAATATAATTTTTGATGTAGATCTCCAAAATCAGAACTCACCCAATACAATCCAATTAACTTAATTGCTACCCCCTCTATAGACCATTTATAATTACCATAATTATAAATAGTAAAACAAATATCATTAATTCACCAGTTCACCTTCATTATTTGACGGGTTGAAATATAATCCTATTCATTAAAAATAAATTAATATACATACTTATCATAATGGATATGAGTCTTTCTGAGATTTGTGGGATGTTAGGTGATCGCATTGAACAATACAACCGCGCCAACAGAAAACGCAAAGGAAATATTTCCTACAGCACATTGAAGAAACTAAAGTTCGCTAAGATCGAATCTCAAAATAAGTCATTATTAAGACTTGACGGTATGTACTTCAATATAAGTTTTTATTATTATTACTTATTATTATTGTTTAAATTATTTATTATACTAATTATTTGCCTATAGATGTGCTTCTTTTCTTAATTAAATATATGTGTTACGAATAGTTTTTAATAATAATTATTTTATTTTTCAACAGATAGTAAAGACTTAATATTAGATAAAACTCCAGGAAATGTTATAACAGAGTCTCCAGTATCATCATTGAGGTTTTCATCCGTTACAAGGACGGCCTCAAAGGGTTTACAAAACAGACGAAATATACGAAGATCTGCTATTATCCAACCAAAAAAGTTAACTTTTGACATTGCAGAAGATTGAAACGATATTGAAATCTAGTCGCTGAATGTCTAAATGAATACGATGTCTAAATTACTCTCCACACGGACATGGCTGAAAGTGCATATGACGTGAGTCATCTTGTTTACATGAAGATACGAGTTCGTAGAGTGAAATCTGCAAGGCTTGTTATTTTGAATGGTGTGTAACGTTAAAAAACGTATTACAAATTAAGTTCACCAAAGAAGTAGCTGCTACAAATATGTGTTGAAGATGAGTGTTTGATTAAGTTTGATATTTATACTGAAACTGTTGTTAATTTACTAACTATTTATTCCGTTATATTTTTATTAAATTGTTTTCCTTGTTACACTTTGTATTTATAAATTATTTATTAGCCCTATTCCAAAATTCTTTCAAATCACAATCGAAGGTAAAAAAAAAGAAAACCGGCTTTTGCGGTTTTATATTTATGTACTGATGGATTCAGGTACAGTTTGGAATAACAAAATATTAACATTAATCTTCGAGTTGTTTCTAGGTTTAGAATGTGGAGTTTTACTAATCTGCCCCAAGACGTAACACAATACGATACTAGCGATCTCAATAGGTATGTGTAAACAGTTTGGCGAACTCACTATCAACCACATGTCTGAGTTGTTTAAAAATGTTTCGTTGATCAATTTGAGAGTTTTTAAATAGTCTCCGCAAAAATAAGGTTCTTATAAATTGAAATACCAAGATACCTAACACGCTCCATTCACTGTAGGGCAGGACAGTTATCAGGAGCACATTTAGGCAAAAAAAAATATTAATGTGCTAAGAGTAGGAAGTTAGCGCTATCAGTTACACAATTGGTACAGATGAGAATCATACATACATGGTTTTACTTTTATTGAAAGTCATCACAAATGACTAGTTGTTGACATTTTAAAGCTGACTAAGTATGGTCGTTACCTAATCGTTACAAAAGTAATATAATTTTTAATGTAGATCTCCAAAATCAAAAATCACCCAATACAATAAAAAATTAACTTAATTGCTATCCTCTCCATAGACCATTTATAATTACCATAATTATAAATAGTAAAACAAATATCATTAATTCACCAGTTCACCTTCATTATTTGATGGGTTGAAATATAATCCTATTCATTAAAAATAAATTAATATACATACTTATCATAATGGATATGAGTCTTTCTGAGATTTGTGGGATGTTAGGTGATCGCATTGAACAATACAACCGCGCCAACAGAAAACGCAAAGGAAATATTTCCTACAGCACATTGAAGAAACTAAAGTTCGCTAAAATCGAATCTCAAAATAAGTCATTATTAAGACTTGACGGTATGTACTTCAATATAAGTTTTTATTATTATTACTTATTATTATTGTTTAAATTATTTATTATACTAATTATTTGCCTATAGATGTGCTTCTTTTCTTAATTAAATATATGTGTTACGAATAGTTTTTAATAATAATTATTTTATTTTTCAACAGATAGTAAAGACTTAATATTAGATAAAACTCCAGGAAATGTTATAACAGAGTCTCCAGTATCATCATTGAGGTTTTCATCCGTTACAAGGACGGCCTCAAAGGGTTTACAAAACAGACGATATATACGAAGATCTGCTATTATCCAACCAAAAAAGTTAACTTTTGACATTGCAGAAGATTGAAACGATATTGAAATCTAGTCGCTGAATGTCTAAATGAATACGATGTCTAAATTACTCTCCACACGGACATGGCTGAAAGTGCATATGACGTGAGTCATCTTGTTTACATGAAGATACGAGTTCGTAGAGTGAAATCTGCAAGGCTTGTTATTTTGAATGGTGTGTAACGTTAAAAAACGTATTACAAATTAAGTTCACCAAAGAAGTAGCTGCTACAAATATGTGTTGAAGATGAGTGTTTGATTAAGTTTGATATTTATACTGAAACTGTTGTTAATTTACTAACCATTTATTCCGTTATATTTTTATTAAATTGTTTTCCTTGTTACACTTTGTATTTATAAATTATTTATTAGCCCTATTCCAAAATTCTTTCAAATCACAATCGAAGGTAAAAAAAAAGAAAACCGGCTTTTGCGGTTTTATATTTATGTACTGATGGATTCAGGTACAGTTTGGAATAACAAAATATTAACATTAATCTTCGAGTTGTTTCTAGGTTTAGAATGTGGAGTTTTACTAATCTGCCCCAAGACGTAACACAATACGATACTAGCGATCTCAATAGGTATGTGTAAACAGTTTGGCGAACTCACTATCAACCACATGTCTGAGTTGTTTAAAAATGTTTCGTTGATCAATTTGAGAGTTTTTAAATAGTCTCCGCAAAAATAAGGTTCTTATAAATTGAAATACCAAGATACCTAACACGCTCCATTCACTGTAGGGCAGGACAGTTATCAGGAGCACATTTAGGCAAAAAAAAATATTAATGTGCTAAGAGTAGGAAGTTAGCGCTATCAGTTACACAATTGGTACAGATGAGAATCATACATACATGGTTTTACTTTTATTGAAAGTCATCACAAATGACTAGTTGTTGACATTTCAAAGCTGACTAAGTATGGTCGTTACCTAATCGTTACAAAAGTAATATAATTTTTAATGTAGATCTCCAAAATCAAAAATCACCCAATACAATAAAAAATTAACTTAATTGCTATCCTCTCCATAGACCATTTATAATTACCATAATTATAAATAGTAAAACAAATATCATTAATTCACCAGTTCACCTTCATTATTTGATGGGTTGAAATATAATCCTATTCATTAAAAATAAATTAATATACATACTTATCATAATGGATATGAGTCTTTCTGAGATTTGTGGGATGTTAGGTGATCGCATTGAACAATACAACCGCGCCAACAGAAAACGCAAAGGAAATATTTCCTACAGCACATTGAAGAAACTAAAGTTCGCTAAGATCGAATCTCAAAATAAGTCATTATTAAGACTTGACGGTATGTACTTCAATATAAGTTTTTATTATTATTACTTATTATTATTGTTTAAATTATTTATTATACTAATTATTTGCCTATAGATGTGCTTCTTTTCTTAATTAAATATATGTGTTACGAATAGTTTTTAATAATAATTATTTTATTTTTCTACAGATAGTAAAGACTTAATATTAGATAAAACTCCAGGAAATGTTATAACAGAGTCTCCAGTATCATCATTGAGGTTTTCATCCATTACAAGGACGGCCTCAAAAGGTTTACAAAACAGACGATATGTACGAAGATCTGCTATTATCCAACCAAAAAAGTTAACTTTTGAAATTGCAGAAGATTGAAACGATATTGAAATCTAGTCGCTGAATGTCTAAATAACTACGATGTCTAAATTACTCTCCACACGGACATGGCTGAAAGTGCATATGACGTGATTCATCTTGTTTACATGAAGAGACGAGTTCGTAGAGTGAAATCTGCAAGGCTTGTTATTTTGAATGGTGTGTAACGTTAAAAAACGTATTACAAATTAAGTTCACCAAAGAAGTAGGTGCTACAAATATGTGTTGAAGATGAGTGTTTGATTAAGTTTGATATTTATACTGAAACTGTTGTTAATTTACTAACTATTTATTCCGTTATATTTTTATTAAATTGTTTTCCTTGTTACACTTTGTATTTATAAATTATTTATTAGCCCTATTCCAAAATTCTTTTAAATCACAATCGAAGGTAAAAAAAAAGAAAACCAAGAAAATTTTTTATTTGTCATATGTACTACCACGTAATAGGAAAATAAAAAAATAAAAAGTAGGATAGGTAAATGAATATAGAATGAACTCTTAGTCTCTAGTTCTTAGACAAATGTTTTTTTTAAAAGAGGTATTTATTATTATATTCTATATCACAACAGCGTTTCTGTATTATAGCTGAGTGATTGATTACTTTTGATACTGTACTAATAACACTTTCAGTTTATTTAATGATTTTCGTACATAAAATATCCCTTCCCTCGTCTGTTTGACCTTACTTTAATTTATCTAAAATCACAACTTAAATCAAATAAATTAATGCTTTACATCAACGAGTATGCTAAATTCTTTGGAAAGAGACTTATTTTAAAATTACTTACATAATTGTTTTTAGCCACTAATCATAGGTAGATTAAAGAATAACATTCTGTGCTTTATGGAAAAACAGTTTTGGTTTAAACATTTAAAAATTGTTTAAATGTAGAAGCGACCTCTTTTCACCCTTGGCAATTCTCTCGCCCATTGTGTATTTTATCTATTTCAATGATGTGTCGGGACTGCGATTTCAAGATAAAATGACATAGGCGTCCTCTGTAATTCCTTAAGGAGTAGAATCGATATACACCGAATTGATCTTCCATTATTATGTACATTTCATTACATTAGTGTATTGTTACAAAACATCATACTGCGATTCTTAAAACCTATATTAATTATTAGTTCAATAGTCGCCCTCATCTAACTAACTGCATATACTTAGTATTGAGTCGTGTGTAATATCCTGCGTGTGACAACCAGGAGGTGCTGGAATAGCATAGTTACGTACCTATTATAATATAAAACGATGGTTAAAAATTACCTACAAAAGTAAAAGATTATTTAGATAATCAGAATCATACATCATCGTCTCTTATATGTTTATGTTTAGAATTCAACAGACATAAATCAGTAATTGTCAGCAGATCGATTAGGATGTTGTTTACTATACTTACTGTCTCGCCGACAATCGATTTACAAGCTACTTAAAAGAAAGAAGGAAGATAATAATAATATACATGGCAAGTAGTAATAAGGGTGTATAAATGATGATGATGATGAGTATTTCATCTGCATCCTTGAAAGAAATGATCAAGTGTAACTTAAGAGCAGGCGAGTGTCTGTTTTTACATAATGAAGTCATTTAGACATGGATCTTTTTACTTGACGCCTTGTGTCAGAGGTAATAGAAAACAAGTTGCTTTTTTGAATGGGTGCATAATTTTCGGGCCTTAGAAAACCAAGATTTTTTGCCGAAATCTATTGTTTGCTCGCGGAAGCTTAAATGGCAAATAATCTCTTCTCTTTTAAAATTTTAGACATTTATGAATATTTTTTTTTTATCAACGCAGCTTGAAAATCGTGAATATGATGAATAGTTTTCTAACGCAAGCGGCTTTTACGATTTTATATTTATGTACTGATGGATTCAGGTACAGTTTGGAATGACAAAATATTAACATTAATCTTTGAGTTGTTTCTAGGTTTAGAATGTGGAGTTTTACTAATCTGCCCCAAGACGTAACACAATACGATACTAGCGATCCCAATAGGTATGTGTAAACAGTTTCGACGAATTCACTATCAACAACATGCCTGAGTTGTTTAAAAATGTTTCGTTGATCAATTTGAGAGTTTTTAAATATGCTCCGCAAAAATAAGGTTCTTATAAATTGAAATATCAAGATACCTAACACGCTCCATTCACTGTAGGGCAGGACAGTTATCAGGAGGAAATTTAGGTAAAAAAATAAAAATATGCTAAAAGTAGGAAGTTAGCGCTATCAGTTACACAATAGCTACAGATGAGAATCACACATACATACATGGTTTTACTTACATTGAAAGTCATCACAAATAACTAGTTGTTGACATTTTAAAGCTGACTAAATATGGTTGTCACCTAAACGTTGCAAAAGTAATATAATTTTTGATGTAGATCTCCAAAATCAGAACTCACCCAATACAATCCAATTAACTTAATTGCTACCCCCTCCATAGACCATTTATAATTACCATAATTATAAATAGTAAAACAAATATCATTAATTCACCAATTCACCTTCATTATTTGACGGGTTGAAATATAATCCTATTCATTAAAAATAAATTAATATACATACTTATCATAATGGATATGAGTCTTTCTGAGATTTGTGGGATGTTAGGTGATCGCATTGAACAATACAACCGCGCCAACAGAAAACGCAAAGGAAATATTTCCTACAGCACATTGAAGAAACTAAAGTTCGCTAAGATCGAATCTCAAAATAAGTCATTATTAAGACTTGACGGTATGTACTTCAATATAAGTTTTTATTATTATTACTTATTATTATTGTTTATATTATTTATTATACTAATTATTTGCCTATAGATGTGCTTCTTTTCTTAATTAAATATATGTGTTACGAATAGTTTTTAATAATAATTATTTTATTTTTCAACAGATAGTAAAGACTTAATATTAGATAAAACTCCAGGAAATGTTATAACAGAGTCTCCAGTATCATCATTGAGGTTTTCATCCGTTACAAGGACGGCCTCAAAGGGTTTACAAAACAGACGATATATACGAAGATCTGCTATTATTCAACCAAAAAAGTTAACTTTTGACATTGCAGAAGATTGAAACGATATTTAAATCTAGTCGCTGAATGTCTAAATAACTACGATGTCTAAATTACTCTCCACACGGACATGGCTGAAAGTGCATATGACGTGATTCATCTTGTTTACATGAAGAGACGAGTTCGTAGAGTGAAATCTGCAAGGCTTGTTATTTTGAATGGTGTGTAACGTTAAAAAACGTATTACAAATTAAGTTCACCAAAGAAGTAGCTGCTACAAATATGTGTTGAAGATGAGTGTTTGATTAAGTTTGATATTTATACTGAAACTGTTGTTAATTTACTAACCATTTATTCCGTTATATTTTTATTAAATTGTTTTCCTTGTTACACTTTGTATTTATAAATTATTTATTAGCCCTATTCCAAAATTCTTTCAAATCACAATCGAAGGTAAAAAAAAAGAAAACCGGCTTTTGCGGTTTTATATTTATGTACTGATGGATTCAGGTACAGTTTGGAATAACAAAATATTAACATTAATCTTTGAGTTGTTTCTAGGTTTAGAATGTGGAGTTTTACTAATCTGCCCCAAGACGTAACACAATACGATACTAGCGATCCCAATAGGTATGTGTAAACAGTTTCGACGAATTCACTATCAACAACATGCCTGAGTTGTTTAAAAATGTTTCGTTGATCAATTTGAGAGTTTTTAAATATGCTCCGCAAAAATAAGGTTCTTATAAATTGAAATATCAAGATACCTAACACGCTCCATTCACTGTAGGGCAGGACAGTTATCAGGAGGAAATTTAGGTAAAAAAATAAAAATATGCTAAAAGTAGGAAGTTAGCGCTATCAGTTACACAATAGCTACAGGTGAGAATCACACATACATTCATGGTTTTACTTACATTGAAAGTCATCACAAATAACTAGTTGTTGACATTTTAAGGCTGACTAAATATGGTTGTCACCTAAACGTTGCAAAAGTAATATAATTTTTGATGTAGATCTCCAAAATCAGAACTCACCCAATACAATCCAATTAACTTAATTGCTACCCCCTCCATAGACCATTTATAATTACCATAATTATAAATAGTAAAACAAATATCATTAATTCACCAATTCACCTTCATTATTTGACGGGTTGAAATATAATCCTATTCATTAAAAATAAATGAATATACATACTTATCATAATGGATATGAGTCTTTCTGAGATTTGTGGGATGTTAGGTGATCGCATTGAACAATACAACCGCGCCAACAGAAAACGCAAAGGAAATATTTCCTACAGCACATTGAAGAAACTAAAGTTCGCTAAGATCGAATCTCAAAATAAGTCATTATTAAGACTTGACGGTATGTACTTCAATATAAGTTTTTATTATTATTACTTATTATTATTGTTTATATTATTTATTATACTAATTATTTGCCTATAGATGTGCTTCTTTTCTTAATTAAATATATGTGTTACGAATAGTTTTTAATAATAATTATTTTATTTTTCAACAGATAGTAAAGACTTAATATTAGATAAAACTCCAGGAAATGTTATAACAGAGTCTCCAGTATCATCATTGAGGTTTTCATCCGTTACAAGGACGGCCTCAAAGGGTTTACAAAACAGACGATATATACGAAGATCTGCTATTATTCAACCAAAAAAGTTAACTTTTGACATTGCAGAAGATTGAAACGATATTTAAATCTAGTCGCTGAATGTCTAAATAACTACGATGTCTAAATTACTCTCCACACGGACATGGCTGAAAGTGCATATGACGTGATTCATCTTGTTTACATGAAGAGACGAGTTCGTAGAGTGAAATCTGCAAGGCTTGTTATTTTGAATGGTGTGTAACGTTAAAAAACGTATTACAAATTAAGTTCACCAAAGAAGTAGGTGCTACAAATATGTGTTGAAGATGAGTGTTTGATTAAGTTTGATATTTATACTGAAACTGTTGTTAATTTACTAACTATTTATTCCGTTATATTTTTATTAAATTGTTTTCCTTGTTACACTTTGTATTTATAAATTATTTATTAGCCCTATTCCAAAATTCTTTTAAATCACAATCGAAGGTAAAAAAAAAGAAAACCAAGAAAATTTTTTATTTGTCATATGTACTACCACGTAATAGGAAAATAAAAAAATAAAAAGTAGGATAGGTAAATGAATACAGAATGAACTCTTAGTCTCTAGTTCTTAGACAAATGTTTTTTTTAAAAGAGGTATTTATTATTATATTCTATATCACAACAGCGTTTCTGTATTATAGCTGAGTGATTGATTACTTTTGATACTGTACTAATAACACTTTCAGTTTATTTAATGATTTTCGTACATAAAATATCCCTTCCCTCGTCTGTTTGACCTTACTTTAATTTATCTAAAATCACAACTTAAATCAAATAAATTAATGCTTTACATCAACGAGTATGCTAAATTCTTTGGAAAGAGACTTATTTTAAAATTACTTACATAATTGTTTTTAGCCACTAATCATAGGTAGATTAAAGAATAACATTCTGTGCTTTATGGAAAAACAGTTTTGGTTTTAACATTTAAAAATTGTTTACATGTAGAAGCGACCTCTTTTCACCCTTGGCAATTCTCTCGCCCATTGTGTATTTTATCTATTTCAATGATGTGTCGGGACTGCGATTTCAAGATAAAATGACATAGGCGTCCTCTGTAATTCCTTAAGGAGTAGAATCGATATACACCGAATTGATCTTCCATTATTATGTACATTTCATTACATTAGTGTATTGTTACAAAACATCATACTGCGATTCTTAAAACCTATATTAATTATTAGTTCAATAGTCGCCCTCATCTAACTAACTGCATATACTTAGTATTGAGTCGTGTGTAAGATCCTGCGTGTGACAACCAGGAGGTGCTGGAATAGCATAGTTACGTACCTATTATAATATAAAACGATGGTTAAAAATTACCTACAAAAGTAAAAGATTATTTAGATAATCAGAATCATACATCATCGTCTCTTATATGTTTATGTTTAGAATTCAACAGACATAAATCAGTAATTGTCAGCAGATCGATTAGGATGTTGTTTACTATACTTACTGTCTCGCCGACAATCGATTTACAAGCTACTTAAAAGAAAGAAGGAAGATAATAATAATATACATGGCAAGTAGTAATAAGGGTGTATAAATGATGATGATGATGAGTATTTCATCTGCATCCTTGAAAGAAATGATCAAGTGTAACTTAAGAGCAGGCGAGTGTCTGTTTTTACATAATGAAGTCATTTAGACATGGATCTTTTTACTTGACGCCTCGTGTCAGAGGTAATAGAAAACAAGTTGCTTTTTTGAATGGGTGCATAATTTTCGGGCCTTAGAAAACCAAGATTTTTTGCCGAAATCTATTGTTTGCTCGCGGAAGCTTAAATGGCAAATAATCTCTTCTCTTTTAAAATTTTAGACATTTATGAATATTTTTTTTTTATCAACGCAGCTTGAAAATCGTGAATATGATGAATAGTTTTCTAACGCAAGCGGCTTTTACGATTTTATATTTATGTACTGATGGATTCAGGTACAGTTTGGAATGACAAAATATTAACATTAATCTTTGAGTTGTTTCTAGGTTTAGAATGTGGAGTTTTACTAATCTGCCCCAAGACGTAACACAATACGATACTAGCGATCCCAATAGGTATGTGTAAACAGTTTCGACGAATTCACTATCAACAACATGCCTGAGTTGTTTAAAAATGTTTCGTTGATCAATTTGAGAGTTTTTAAATATGCTCCGCAAAAATAAGGTTCTTATAAATTGAAATATCAAGATACCTAACACGCTCCATTCACTGTAGGGCAGGACAGTTATCAGGAGGAAATTTAGGTAAAAAAATAAAAATATGCTAAAAGTAGGAAGTTAGCGCTATCAGTTACACAATAGCTACAGATGAGAATCACACATACATACATGGTTTTACTTACATTGAAAGTCATCACAAATAACTAGTTGTTGACATTTTAAAGCTGACTAAATATGGTTGTCACCTAAACGTTGCAAAAGTAATATAATTTTTGATGTAGATCTCCAAAATCAGAACTCACCCAATACAATCCAATTAACTTAATTGCTACCCCCTCCATAGACCATTTATAATTACCATAATTATAAATAGTAAAACAAATATCATTAATTCACCAATTCACCTTCATTATTTGACGGGTTGAAATATAATCCTATTCATTAAAAATAAATTAATATACATACTTATCATAATGGATATGAGTCTTTCTGAGATTTGTGGGATGTTAGGTGATCGCATTGAACAATACAACCGCGCCAACAGAAAACGCAAAGGAAATATTTCCTACAGCACATTGAAGAAACTAAAGTTCGCTAAGATCGAATCTCAAAATAAGTCATTATTAAGACTTGACGGTATGTACTTCAATATAAGTTTTTATTATTATTACTTATTATTATTGTTTATATTATTTATTATACTAATTATTTGCCTATAGATGTGCTTCTTTTCTTAATTAAATATATGTGTTACGAATAGTTTTTAATAATAATTATTTTATTTTTCAACAGATAGTAAAGACTTAATATTAGATAAAACTCCAGGAAATGTTATAACAGAGTCTCCAGTATCATCATTGAGGTTTTCATCCGTTACAAGGACGGCCTCAAAGGGTTTACAAAACAGACGATATATACGAAGATCTGCTATTATTCAACCAAAAAAGTTAACTTTTGACATTGCAGAAGATTGAAACGATATTTAAATCTAGTCGCTGAATGTCTAAATAACTACGATGTCTAAATTACTCTCCACACGGACATGGCTGAAAGTGCATATGACGTGATTCATCTTGTTTACATGAAGAGACGAGTTCGTAGAGTGAAATCTGCAAGGCTTGTTATTTTGAATGGTGTGTAACGTTAAAAAACGTATTACAAATTAAGTTCACCAAAGAAGTAGCTGCTACAAATATGTGTTGAAGATGAGTGTTTGATTAAGTTTGATATTTATACTGAAACTGTTGTTAATTTACTAACCATTTATTCCGTTATATTTTTATTAAATTGTTTTCCTTGTTACACTTTGTATTTATAAATTATTTATTAGCCCTATTCCAAAATTCTTTCAAATCACAATCGAAGGTAAAAAAAAAGAAAACCGGCTTTTGCGGTTTTATATTTATGTACTGATGGATTCAGGTACAGTTTGGAATAACAAAATATTAACATTAATCTTTGAGTTGTTTCTAGGTTTAGAATGTGGAGTTTTACTAATCTGCCCCAAGACGTAACACAATACGATACTAGCGATCCCAATAGGTATGTGTAAACAGTTTCGACGAATTCACTATCAACAACATGCCTGAGTTGTTTAAAAATGTTTCGTTGATCAATTTGAGAGTTTTTAAATATGCTCCGCAAAAATAAGGTTCTTATAAATTGAAATATCAAGATACCTAACACGCTCCATTCACTGTAGGGCAGGACAGTTATCAGGAGGAAATTTAGGTAAAAAAATAAAAATATGCTAAAAGTAGGAAGTTAGCGCTATCAGTTACACAATAGCTACAGGTGAGAATCACACATACATACATGGTTTTACTTACATTGAAAGTCATCACAAATAACTAGTTGTTGACATTTTAAGGCTGACTAAATATGGTTGTCACCTAAACGTTGCAAAAGTAATATAATTTTTGATGTAGATCTCCAAAATCAGAACTCACCCAATACAATCCAATTAACTTAATTGCTACCCCCTCCATAGACCATTTATAATTACCATAATTATAAATAGTAAAACAAATATCATTAATTCACCAATTCACCTTCATTATTTGACGGGTTGAAATATAATCCTATTCATTAAAAATAAATTAATATACATACTTATCATAATGGATATGAGTCTTTCTGAGATTTGTGGGATGTTAGGTGATCGCATTGAACAATACAACCGCGCCAACAGAAAACGCAAAGGAAATATTTCCTACAGCACATTGAAGAAACTAAAGTTCGCTAAGATCGAATCTCAAAATAAGTCATTATTAAGACTTGACGGTATGTACTTCAATATAAGTTTTTATTATTATTACTTATTATTATTGTTTATATTATTTATTATACTAATTATTTGCCTATAGATGTGCTTCTTTTCTTAATTAAATATATGTGTTACGAATAGTTTTTAATAATAATTATTTTATTTTTCAACAGATAGTAAAGACTTAATATTAGATAAAACTCCAGGAAATGTTATAACAGAGTCTCCAGTATCATCATTGAGGTTTTCATCCGTTACAAGGACGGCCTCAAAGGGTTTACAAAACAGACGATATATACGAAGATCTGCTATTATTCAACCAAAAAAGTTAACTTTTGACATTGCAGAAGATTGAAACGATATTTAAATCTAGTCGCTGAATGTCTAAATAACTACGATGTCTAAATTACTCTCCACACGGACATGGCTGAAAGTGCATATGACGTGATTCATCTTGTTTACATGAAGAGACGAGTTCGTAGAGTGAAATCTGCAAGGCTTGTTATTTTGAATGGTGTGTAACGTTAAAAAACGTATTACAAATTAAGTTCACCAAAGAAGTAGGTGCTACAAATATGTGTTGAAGATGAGTGTTTGATTAAGTTTGATATTTATACTGAAACTGTTGTTAATTTACTAACTATTTATTCCGTTATATTTTTATTAAATTGTTTTCCTTGTTACACTTTGTATTTATAAATTATTTATTAGCCCTATTCCAAAATTCTTTTAAATCACAATCGAAGGTAAAAAAAAAGAAAACCAAGAAAATTTTTTATTTGTCATATGTACTACCACGTAATAGGAAAATAAAAAAATAAAAAGTAGGATAGGTAAATGAATACAGAATGAACTCTTAGTCTCTAGTTCTTAGACAAATGTTTTTTTTAAAAGAGGTATTTATTATTATATTCTATATCACAACAGCGTTTCTGTATTATAGCTGAGTGATTGATTACTTTTGATACTGTACTAATAACACTTTCAGTTTATTTAATGATTTTCGTACATAAAATATCCCTTCCCTCGTCTGTTTGACCTTACTTTAATTTATCTAAAATCACAACTTAAATCAAATAAATTAATGCTTTACATCAACGAGTATGCTAAATTCTTTGGAAAGAGACTTATTTTAAAATTACTTACATAATTGTTTTTAGCCACTAATCATAGGTAGATTAAAGAATAACATTCTGTGCTTTATGGAAAAACAGTTTTGGTTTAAACATTTAAAAATTGTTTAAATGTAGAAGCGACCTCTTTTCACCCTTGGCAATTCTCTCGCCCATTGTGTATTTTATCTATTTCAATGATGTGTCGGGACTGCGATTTCAAGATAAAATGACATAGGCGTCCTCTGTAATTCCTTAAGGAGTAGAATCGATATACACCGAATTGATCTTCCATTATTATGTACATTTCATTACATTAGTGTATTGTTACAAAACATCATACTGCGATTCTTAAAACCTATATTAATTATTAGTTCAATAGTCGCCCTCATCTAACTAACTGCATATACTTAGTATTGAGTCGTGTGTAAGATCCTGCGTGTGACAACCAGGAGGTGCTGGAATAGCATAGTTACGTACCTATTATAATATAAAACGATGGTTAAAAATTACCTACAAAAGTAAAAGATTATTTAGATAATCAGAATCATACATCATCGTCTCTTATATGTTTATGTTTACAATTCAACAGACATAAATCAGTAATTGTCAGCAGATCGATTAGGATGTTGTTTACTATACTTACTGTCTCGCCGACAATCGATTTACAAGCTACTTAAAAGAAAGAAGGAAGATAATAATAATATACATGGCAAGTAGTAATAAGGGTGTATAAATGATGATGATGATGAGTATTTCATCTGCATCCTTGAAAGAAATGATCAAGTGTAACTTAAGAGCAGGCGAGTGTCTGTTTTTACATAATGAAGTCATTTAGACATGGATCTTTTTACTTGACGCCTCGTGTCAGAGGTAATAGAAAACAAGTTGCTTTTTTGAATGGGTGCATAATTTTCGGGCCTTAGAAAACCAAGATTTTTTGCCGAAATCTATTGTTTGCTCGCGGAAGCTTAAATGGCAAATAATCTCTTCTCTTTTAAAATTTTAGACATTTATGAATATTTTTTTTTTATCAACGCAGCTTGAAAAACGTGAATATGATGAATAGTTTTCTAACGCAAGCGGCTTTTACGATTTTATATTTATGTACTGATGGATTCAGGTACAGTTTGGAATGACAAAATATTAACATTAATCTTTGAGTTGTTTCTAGGTTTAGAATGTGGAGTTTTACTAATCTGCCCCAAGACGTAACACAATACGATACTAGCGATCCCAATAGGTATGTGTAAACAGTTTCGACGAATTCACTATCAACAACATGCCTGAGTTGTTTAAAAATGTTTCGTTGATCAATTTGAGAGTTTTTAAATATGCTCCGCAAAAATAAGGTTCTTATAAATTGAAATATCAAGATACCTAACACGCTCCATTCACTGTAGGGCAGGACAGTTATCAGGAGGAAATTTAGGTAAAAAAATAAAAATATGCTAAAAGTAGGAAGTTATCGCTATCAGTTACACAATAGCTACAGATGAGAATCACACATACATACATGGTTTTACTTACATTGAAAGTCATCACAAATAACTAGTTGTTGACATTTTAAAGCTGACTAAATATGGTTGTCACCTAAACGTTGCAAAAGTAATATAATTTTTGATGTAGATCTCCAAAATCAGAACTCACCCAATACAATCCAATTAACTTAATTGCTACCCCCTCCATAGACCATTTATAATTACCATAATTATAAATAGTAAAACAAATATCATTAATTCTCCAGTTCACCTTCATTATTTGGCGGGTTGAAATATAATCCTATTCATTAAAAATAAATTAATATACATACTTATCATAATGGATATGAGTCTTTCTGAGATTTGTGGGATGTTAGGTGATCGCATTGAACAATACAACCGCGCCAACAGAAAACGCAAAGGAAATATTTCCTACAGCACATTGAAGAAACTAAAGTTCGCTAAGATCGAATCTCAAAATAAGTCATTATTAAGACTTGACGGTATGTACTTCAATATAAGTTTTTATTATTATTACTTATTATTATTGTTTATATTATTTATTATACTAATTATTTGCCTATAGATGTGCTTCTTTTCTTAATTAAATATATGTGTTACGAATAGTTTTTAATAATAATTATTTTATTTTTCAACAGATAGTAAAGACTTAATATTAGATAAAACTCCAGGAAATGTTATAACAGAGTCTCCAGTATCATCATTGAGGTTTTCATCCGTTACAAGGACGGCCTCAAAGGGTTTACAAAACAGACGATATATACGAAGATCTGCTATTATTCAACCAAAAAAGTTAACTTTTGACATTGCAGAAGATTGAAACGATATTTAAATCTAGTCGCTGAATGTCTAAATAACTACGATGTCTAAATTACTCTCCACACGGACATGGCTGAAAGTGCATATGACGTGATTCATCTTGTTTACATGAAGAGACGAGTTCGTAGAGTGAAATCTGCAAGGCTTGTTATTTTGAATGGTGTGTAACGTTAAAAAACGTATTACAAATTAAGTTCACCAAAGAAGTAGGTGCTACAAATATGTGTTGAAGATGAGTGTTTGATTAAGTTTGATATTTATACTGAAACTGTTGTTAATTTACTAACTATTTATTCCGTTATATTTTTATTAAATTGTTTTCCTTGTTACACTTTGTATTTATAAATTATTTATTAGCCCTATTCCAAAATTCTTTTAAATCACAATCGAAGGTAAAAAAAAAGAAAACCAAGAAAATTTTTTATTTGTCATATGTACTACCACGTAATAGGAAAATAAAAAAATAAAAAGTAGGATAGGTAAATGAATACAGAATGAACTCTTAGTCTCTAGTTCTTAGACAAATGTTTTTTTTTAAAGAGGTATTTATTATTATATTCTATATCACAACAGCGTTTCTGTATTATAGCTGAGTGATTGATTACTTTTGATACTGTACTAATAACACTTTCAGTTTATTTAATGATTTTCGTACATAAAATATCCCTTCCCTCGTCTGTTTGACCTTACTTTAATTTATCTAAAATCACAACTTAAATCAAATAAATTAATGCTTTACATCAACGAGTATGCTAAATTCTTTGGAAAGAGACTTATTTTAAAATTACTTACATAATTGTTTTTAGCCACTAATCATAGGTAGATTAAAGAATAACATTCTGTGCTTTATGGAAAAACAGTTTTGGTTTAAACATTTAAAAATTGTTTACATGTAGAAGCGACCTCTTTTCACCCTTGGCAATTCTCTCGCCCATTGTGTATTTTATCTATTTCAATGATGTGTCGGGACTGCGATTTCAAGATAAAATGACATAGGCGTCCTCTGTAATTCCTTAAGGAGTAGAATCGATATACACCGAATTGATCTTCCATTATTATGTACATTTCATTACATTAGTGTATTGTTACAAAACATCATACTGCGATTCTTAAAACCTATATTAATTATTAGTTCAATAGTCGCCCTCATCTAACTAACTGCATATACTTAGTATTGAGTCGTGTGTAAGATCCTGCGTGTGACAACCAGGAGGTGCTGGAATAGCATAGTTACGTACCTATTATAATATAAAACGATGGTTAAAAATTACCTACAAAAGTAAAAGATTATTTAGATAATCAGAATCATACATCATCGTCTCTTATATGTTTATGTTTAGAATTCAACAGACATAAATCAGTAATTGTCAGCAGATCGATTAGGATGTTGTTTACTATACTTACTGTCTCGCCGACAATCGATTTACAAGCTACTTAAAAGAAAGAAGGAAGATAATAATAATATACATGGCAAGTAGTAATAAGGGTGTATAAATGATGATGATGATGAGTATTTCATCTGCATCCTTGAAAGAAATGATCAAGTGTAACTTAAGAGCAGGCGAGTGTCTGTTTTTACATAATGAAGTCATTTAGACATGGATCTTTTTACTTGACGCCTCGTGTCAGAGGTAATAGAAAACAAGTTGCTTTTTTGAATGGGTGCATAATTTTCGGGCCTTAGAAAACCAAGATTTTTTGCCGAAATCTATTGTTTGCTCGCGGAAGCTTAAATGGCAAATAATCTCTTCTCTTTTAAAATTTTAGACATTTATGAATATTTTTTTTTATCAACGCAGCTTGAAAATCGTGAATATGATGAATAGTTTTCTAACGCAAGCGGCTTTTACGATTTTATATTTATGTACTGATGGATTCAGGTACAGTTTGGAATGACAAAATATTAACATTAATCTTTGAGTTGTTTCTAGGTTTAGAATGTGGAGTTTTACTAATCTGCCCCAAGACGTAACACAATACGATACTAGCGATCCCAATAGGTATGTGTAAACAGTTTCGACGAATTCACTATCAACAACATGCCTGAGTTGTTTAAAAATGTTTCGTTGATCAATTTGAGAGTTTTTAAATATGCTCCGCAAAAATAAGGTTCTTATAAATTGAAATATCAAGATACCTAACACGCTCCATTCACTGTAGGGCAGGACAGTTATCAGGAGGAAATTTAGGTAAAAAAATAAAAATATGCTAAAAGTAGGAAGTTAGCGCTATCAGTTACACAATAGCTACAGGTGAGAATCACACATACATACATGGTTTTACTTACATTGAAAGTCATCACAAATAACTAGTTGTTGACATTTTAAGGCTGACTAAATATGGTTGTCACCTAAACGTTGCAAAAGTAATATAATTTTTGATGTAGATCTCCAAAATCAGAACTCACCCAATACAATCCAATTAACTTAATTGCTACCCCCTCCATAGACCATTTATAATTACCATAATTATAAATAGTAAAACAAATATCATTAATTCACCAATTCACCTTCATTATTTGACGGGTTGAAATATAATCCTATTCATTAAAAATAAATTAATATACATACTTATCATAATGGATATGAGTCTTTCTGAGATTTGTGGGATGTTAGGTGATCGCATTGAACAATACAACCGCGCCAACAGAAAACGCAAAGGAAATATTTCCTACAGCACATTGAAGAAACTAAAGTTCGCTAAGATCGAATCTCAAAATAAGTCATTATTAAGACTTGACGGTATGTACTTCAATATAAGTTTTTATTATTATTACTTATTATTATTGTTTATATTATTTATTATACTAATTATTTGCCTATAGATGTGCTTCTTTTCTTAATTAAATATATGTGTTACGAATAGTTTTTAATAATAATTATTTTATTTTTCAACAGATAGTAAAGACTTAATATTAGATAAAACTCCAGGAAATGTTATAACAGAGTCTCCAGTATCATCATTGAGGTTTTCATCCGTTACAAGGACGGCCTCAAAGGGTTTACAAAACAGACGATATATACGAAGATCTGCTATTATTCAACCAAAAAAGTTAACTTTTGACATTGCAGAAGATTGAAACGATATTTAAATCTAGTCGCTGAATGTCTAAATAACTACGATGTCTAAATTACTCTCCACACGGACATGGCTGAAAGTGCATATGACGTGATTCATCTTGTTTACATGAAGAGACGAGTTCGTAGAGTGAAATCTGCAAGGCTTGTTATTTTGAATGGTGTGTAACGTTAAAAAACGTATTACAAATTAAGTTCACCAAAGAAGTAGGTGCTACAAATATGTGTTGAAGATGAGTGTTTGATTAAGTTTGATATTTATACTGAAACTGTTGTTAATTTACTAACTATTTATTCCGTTATATTTTTATTAAATTGTTTTCCTTGTTACACTTTGTATTTATAAATTATTTATTAGCCCTATTCCAAAATTCTTTTAAATCACAATCGAAGGTAAAAAAAAAGAAAACCAAGAAAATTTTTTATTTGTCATATGTACTACCACGTAATAGGAAAATAAAAAAATAAAAAGTAGGATAGGTAAATGAATACAGAATGAACTCTTAGTCTCTAGTTCTTAGACAAATGTTTTTTTTAAAAGAGGTATTTATTATTATATTCTATATCACAACAGCGTTTCTGTATTATAGCTGAGTGATTGATTACTTTTGATACTGTACTAATAACACTTTCAGTTTATTTAATGATTTTCGTACATAAAATATCCCTTCCCTCGTCTGTTTGACCTTACTTTAATTTATCTAAAATCACAACTTAAATCAAATAAATTAATGCTTTACATCAACGAGTATGCTAAATTCTTTGGAAAGAGACTTATTTTAAAATTACTTACATAATTGTTTTTAGCCACTAATCATAGGTAGATTAAAGAATAACATTCTGTGCTTTATGGAAAAACAGTTTTGGTTTAAACATTTAAAAATTGTTTACATGTAGAAGCGACCTCTTTTCACCCTTGGCAATTCTCTCGCCCATTGTGTATTTTATCTATTTCAATGATGTGTCGGGACTGCGATTTCAAGATAAAATGACATAGGCGTCCTCTGTAATTCCTTAAGGAGTAGAATCGATATACACCGAATTGATCTTCCATTATTATGTACATTTCATTACATTAGTGTATTGTTACAAAATATCACACTGCGACTCTTACAACCTATTTTAATTATTAGTTCTGTAGTCGCTCTCATCTAACTAACTGCATATACTTAGTATTGAGTCGTGTGGAAGATCCTGCGTGTGATAACCAGGAAGTACTGGAATGGCATAGTTACGAAACTACTATAATATAAAACGATGGTTAAGAATTATCTGCAAAAGTAAAAGATTTTTTAGATAATCAGAATCATACATCATCGTCTCTTATATGTTTATGTTTAGAATTCAACAGACATAAATCAGTAATTGTCAGCAGATCGATTAGGATGTTGTTTACTATACTTACTGTCTCGCCGACAATCGATTTACAAGCTACTTAAAAGAAAGAAGGAAGATAATAATAATATACATGGCAAGTAGTAATAAGGGTGTATAAATGATGATGATGATGAGTATTTCATCTGCATCCTTGAAAGAAATGATCAAGTGTAACTTAAGAGCAGGCGAGTGTCTGTTTTTACATAATGAAGTCATTTAGACATGGATCTTTTTACTTGACGCCTCGTGTCAGAGGTAATAGAAAACAAGTTGCTTTTTTGAATGGGTGCATAATTTTCGGGCCTTAGAAAACCAAGATTTTTTGCCGAAATCTATTGTTTGCTCGCGGAAGCTTAAATGGCAAATAATCTCTTCTCTTTTAAAATTTTAGACATTTATGAATATTTTTTTTTTATCAACGCAGCTTGAAAATCGTGAATATGATGAATAGTTTTCTAACGCAAGCGGCTTTTACGATTTTATATTTATGTACTGATGGATTCAGGTACAGTTTGGAATGACAAAATATTAACATTAATCTTTGAGTTGTTTCTAGGTTTAGAATGTGGAGTTTTACTAATCTGCCCCAAGACGTAACACAATACGATACTAGCGATCCCAATAGGTATGTGTAAACAGTTTCGACGAATTCACTATCAACAACATGCCTGAGTTGTTTAAAAATGTTTCGTTGATCAATTTGAGAGTTTTTAAATATGCTCCGCAAAAATAAGGTTCTTATAAATTGAAATATCAAGATACCTAACACACTCCATTCACTGTAGGGCAGGACAGTTACCAGGAGGAAATTTAGGTAAAAAAATAAAAATGTGCTAAAAGTAGGAAGTTAGCGCTATCAGTTACACAATAGCTACAGATGAGAATCACACATACATACATGGTTTTACTTACATTGAAAGTCATCACAAATAACTAGTTGTTGACATTTTAAAGCTGACTAAATCTGGTTGTCACCTAATCGTTGCAAAAGTAATATAATTTTTGATGTAGATCTCCAAAATCAGAACTCACCCAATACAATCCAATTAACTTAATTGCTACCCCCTCCATAGACCATTTATAATTACCATAATTATAAATAGTAAAACAAATATCATTAATTCACCAGTTCACCTTCATTATTTGACGGGTTGAAATATAATCCTATTCATTAAAAATAAATTAATATACATACTTATCATAATGGATATGAGTCTTTCTGAGATTTGTGGGATGTTAGGTGATCGCATTGAACAATACAACCGCGCCAACAGAAAACGCAAAGGAAATATTTCCTACAGCACATTGAAGAAACTAAAGTTCGCTAAGATCGAATCTCAAAATAAGTCATTATTAAGACTTGACGGTATGTACTTCAATATAAGTTTTTATTATTATTACTTATTATTATTGTTTATATTATTTATTATACTAATTATTTGCCTATAGATGTGCTTCTTTTCTTAATTAAATATATGTGTTACGAATAGTTTTTAATAATAATTATTTTATTTTTCAACAGATAGTAAAGACTTAATATTAGATAAAACTCCAGGAAATGTTATAACAGAGTCTCCAGTATCATCATTGAGGTTTTCATCCGTTACAAGGACGGCCTCAAAGGGTTTACAAAACAGACGATATATACGAAGATCTGCTATTATTCAACCAAAAAAGTTAACTTTTGACATTGCAGAAGATTGAAACGATACTTAAATCTAGTCGCTGAATGTCTAAATAACTACGATGTCTAAATTACTCTCCACACGGACATGGCTGAAAGTGCATATGACGTGATTCATCTTGTTTACATGAAGAGACGAGTTCGTAGAGTGAAATCTGCAAGGCTTGTTATTTTGAATGGTGTGTAACGTTAAAAAACGTATTACAAATTAAGTTCACCAAAGAAGTAGGTGCTACAAATATGTGTTGAAGATGAGTGTTTGATTAAGTTTGATATTTATACTGAAACTGTTGTTAATTTACTAACTATTTATTCCGTTATATTTTTATTAAATTGTTTTCCTTGTTACACTTTGTATTTATAAATTATTTATTAGCCCTATTCCAAAATTCTTTTAAATCACAATCAAAGGTAAAAAAAAGAAAACCAAGAAAATTTTTTATTTGTCATATGTACTACCACGTAATAGGAAAATAAAAAAATAAAAAGTAGGATAGGTAAATGAATACAGAATGAACTCTTAGTCTCTAGTTCTTAGACAAATGTTTTTTTTAAAAGAGGTATTTATTATTATATTCTATATCACAACAGCGTTTCTGTATTATAGCTGAGTGATTGATTACTTTTGATACTGTACTAATAACACTTTCAGTTTATTTAATGATTTTCGTACATAAAATATCCCTTCCCTCGTCTGTTTGACCTTACTTTAATTTATCTAAAATCACAACTTAAATCAAATAAATTAATGCTTTACATCAACGAGTATGCTAAATTCTTTGGAAAGAGACTTATTTTAAAATTACTTACATAATTGTTTTTAGCCACTAATCATAGGTAGATTAAAGAATAACATTCTGTGCTTTATGGAAAAACAGTTTTGGTTTAAACATTTAAAAATTGTTTACATGTAGAAGCGACCTCTTTTCACCCTTGGCAATTCTCTCGCCCATTGTGTATTTTATCTATTTCAATGATGTGTCGGGACTGCGATTTCAAGATAAAATGACATAGGCGTCCTCTGTAATTCCTTAAGGAGTAGAATCGATATACACCGAATTGATCTTCCATTATTATGTACATTTCATTACATTAGTGTATTGTTACAAAATATCACACTGCGACTCTTACAACCTATTTTAATTATTAGTTCTGTAGTCGCTCTCATCTAACTAACTGCATATACTTAGTATTGAGTCGTGTGGAAGATCCTGCGTGTGACAACCAGGAAGTACTGGAATGGCATAGTTACGAAACTACTATAATATAAAACGATGGTTAAGAATTATCTGCAAAAGTAAAAGATTTTTTAGATAATCAGAATCATACATCATCGTCTCTTATATGTTTATGTTTAGAATTCAACAGACATAAATCAGTAATTGTCAGCAGATCGATTAGGATGTTGTTTACTATACTTACTGTCTCGCCGACAATCGATTTACAAGCTACTTAAAAGAAAGAAGGAAGATAATAATAATAAACATGGCAAGTAGTAATAAGGGTGTATAAATGATGATGATGATGAGTATTTCATCTGCATCCTTGAAAGAAATGATCAAGTGTAACTTAAGAGCAGGCGAGTGTCTGTTTTTACATAATGAAGTCATTTAGACATGGATCTTTTTACTTGACGCCTCGTGTCAGAGGTAATAGAAAACAAGTTGCTTTTTTGAATGGGTGCATAATTTTCGGGCCTTAGAAAACCAAGATTTTTTGCCGAAATCTATTGTTTGCTCGCGGAAGCTTAAATGGCAAATAATCTCTTCTCTTTTAAAATTTTAGACATTTATGAATATTTTTTTTTATCAACGCAGCTTGAAAATCGTGAATATGATGAATAGTTTTCTAACGCAAGCGGCTTTTACGATTTTATATTTATGTACTGATGGATTCAGGTACAGTTTGGAATGACAAAATATTAACATTAATCTTTGAGTTGTTTCTAGGTTTAGAATGTGGAGTTTTACTAATCTGCCCCAAGACGTAACACAATACGATACTAGCGATCCCAATAGGTATGTGTAAACAGTTTCGACGAATTCACTATCAACAACATGCCTGAGTTGTTTAAAAATGTTTCGTTGATCAATTTGAGAGTTTTTAAATATGCTCCGCAAAAATAAGGTTCTTATAAATTGAAATATCAAGATACCTAACACACTCCATTCACTGTAGGGCAGGACAGTTACCAGGAGGAAATTTAGGTAAAAAAATAAAAATGTGCTAAAAGTAGGAAGTTAGCGCTATCAGTTACACAATAGCTACAGATGAGAATCACACATACATACATGGTTTTACTTACATTGAAAGTCATCACAAATAACTAGTTGTTGACATTTTAAAGCTGACTAAATCTGGTTGTCACCTAATCGTTGCAAAAGTAATATAATTTTTGATGTAGATCTCCAAAATCAGAACTCACCCAATACAATCCAATTAACTTAATTGCTACCCCCTCCATAGACCATTTATAATTACCATAATTATAAATAGTAAAACAAATATCATTAATTCACCAGTTCACCTTCATTATTTGACGGGTTGAAATATAATCCTATTCATTAAAAATAAATTAATATACATACTTATCATAATGGATATGAGTCTTTCTGAGATTTGTGGGATGTTAGGTGATCGCATTGAACAATACAACCGCGCCAACAGAAAACGCAAAGGAAATATTTCCTACAGCACATTGAAGAAACTAAAGTTCGCTAAGATCGAATCTCAAAATAAGTCATTATTAAGACTTGACGGTATGTACTTCAATATAAGTTTTTATTATTATTACTTATTATTATTGTTTATATTATTTATTATACTAATTATTTGCCTATAGATGTGCTTCTTTTCTTAATTAAATATATGTGTTACGAATAGTTTTTAATAATAATTATTTTATTTTTCAACAGATAGTAAAGACTTAATATTAGATAAAACTCCAGGAAATGTTATAACAGAGTCTCCAGTATCATCATTGAGGTTTTCATCCGTTACAAGGACGGCCTCAAAGGGTTTACAAAACAGACGATATATACGAAGATCTGCTATTATTCAACCAAAAAAGTTAACTTTTGACATTGCAGAAGATTGAAACGATATTTAAATCTAGTCGCTGAATGTCTAAATAACTACGATGTCTAAATTACTCTCCACACGGACATGGCTGAAAGTGCATATGACGTGATTCATCTTGTTTACATGAAGAGACGAGTTCGTAGAGTGAAATCTGCAAGGCTTGTTATTTTGAATGGTGTGTAACGTTAAAAAACGTATTACAAATTAAGTTCACCAAAGAAGTAGGTGCTACAAATATGTGTTGAAGATGAGTGTTTGATTAAGTTTGATATTTATACTGAAACTGTTGTTAATTTACTAACTATTTATTCCGTTATATTTTTATTAAATTGTTTTCCTTGTTACACTTTGTATTTATAAATTATTTATTAGCCCTATTCCAAAATTCTTTTAAATCACAATCAAAGGTAAAAAAAAAGAAAACCAAGAAAATTTTTTATTTGTCATATGTACTACCACGTAATAGGAAAATAAAAAAATAAAAAGTAGGATAGGTAAATGAATACAGAATGAACTCTTAGTCTCTAGTTCTTAGACAAATGTTTTTTTTAAAAGAGGTATTTATTATTATATTCTATATCACAACAGCGTTTCTGTATTATAGCTGAGTGATTGATTACTTTTGATACTGTACTAATAACACTTTCAGTTTATTTAATGATTTTCCTACGTAAAATATCCTTTCCCTCGTCTGTTTGGCCTTACTTTAATTTATCTAAAATCACAACTTAAATCAAATAAATTAATGCTTTACATCAACGAGTATGCTAAATTCTTTGCAAAGAGACTTATTTCAAAATTACTTACATAATTGTATTTCGCCACTAATAATAGATTAAAGAATAACATTTTGAGCTTTATGGAAAAACAGTTTTGGTTTAAACATTTAAAAAATGTTTACATATAGAAGCGACCTCTTTTCACCCTTGGCAAATCTCTCGCCCATTGTGTATTTCATCTATTTCAATGTGTCGGGACTGCGATTTCAAGATAAAATGACATAGGCGTCCTCTATAATTCCTTAAGGAGTAGAATCGATAAACACCGAATTGATCTTCCATTATTATGTACATTTCCTATTTGTTGTCTAGGAATTCCGTGTTAGGGTATTGTTACAAAATATCACACTGCGACTCTTACAACCTATTTTAATTATTAGTTCTGTAGTCGCTCTCATCTAACTAACTGCATATACTTAGTATTGAGTCGTGTGGAAGATCCTGCGTGTGACAACCAGGAAGTACTGGAATGGCATAGTTACGAAACTACTATAATATAAAACGATGGTTAAGAATTATCTGCAAAAGTAAAAGATTTTTTAGATAATCAGAATCATACATCATCGTCTCTTATATGTTTATGTTTAGAATTCAACAGACATAAATCAGTAATTGTCAGCAGATCGATTAGGATGTTGTTTACTATACTTACTGTCTCGCCGACAATCGATTTACAAGCTACTTAAAAGAAAGAAGGAAGATAATAATAATATACATGGCAAGTAGTAATAAGGGTGTATAAATGATGATGATGATGAGTATTTCATCTGCATCCTTGAAAGAAATGATCAAGTGTAACTTAAGAGCAGGCGAGTGTCTGTTTTTACATAATGAAGTCATTTAGACATGGATCTTTTTACTTGACGCCTCGTGTCAGAGGTAATAGAAAACAAGTTGCTTTTTTGAATGGGTGCATAATTTTCGGGCCTTAGAAAACCAAGATTTTTTGCCGAAATCTATTGTTTGCTCGCGGAAGCTTAAATGGCAAATAATCTCTTCTCTTTTAAAATTTTAGACATTTATGAATATTTTTTTTTATCAACGCAGCTTGAAAATCGTGAATATGATGAATAGTTTTCTAACGCAAGCGGCTTTTACGATTTTATATTTATGTACTGATGGATTCAGGTACAGTTTGGAATGACAAAATATTAACATTAATCTTTGAGTTGTTTCTAGGTTTAGAATGTGGAGTTTTACTAATCTGCCCCAAGACGTAACACAATACGATACTAGCGATCCCAATAGGTATGTGTAAACAATTTCGACGAATTCACTATCAACAACATGCCTGAGTTGTTTAAAAATGTTTCGTTGATCAATTTGAGAGTTTTTAAATATGCTCCGCAAAAATAAGGTTCTTATAAATTGAACTATCAAGATACCTAACACGCTCCATTCACTGTAGGGCAGGACAGTTATCAGGAGGAAATTTAGGTAAAAAAATAAAAATATGCTAAAAGTAGGAAGTTAGCGCTATCAGTTACACAATACCTACAGGTGAGAATCACACATACATACATGGTTTTACTTACATTGAAAGTCATCACAAATAACTAGTTGTTGACATTTTAAGGCTGACTAAATATGGTTGTCACCTAAACGTTGCAAAAGTAATATAATTTTTGATGTAGATCTCCAAAATCAGAACTCACCCAATACAATCCAATTAACTTAATTGCTACCCCCTCCATAGACCATTTATAATTACCATAATTATAAATAGTAAAACAAATATCATTAATTCACCAATTCACCTTCATTATTTGACGGGTTGAAATATAATCCTATTCATTAAAAATAAATTAATATACATACTTATCATAATGGATATGAGTCTTTCTGAGATTTGTGGGATGTTAGGTGATCGCATTGAACAATACAACCGCGCCAACAGAAAACGCAAAGGAAATATTTCCTACAGCACATTGAAGAAACTAAAGTTCGCTAAGATCGAATCTCAAAATAAGTCATTATTAAGACTTGACGGTATGTACTTCAATATAAGTTTTTATTATTATTACTTATTATTATTGTTTATATTATTTATTATACTAATTATTTGCCTATAGATGTGCTTCTTTTCTTAATTAAATATATGTGTTACGAATAGTTTTTAATAATAATTATTTTATTTTTCAACAGATAGTAAAGACTTAATATTAGATAAAACTCCAGGAAATGTTATAACAGAGTCTCCAGTATCATCATTGAGGTTTTCATCCGTTACAAGGACGGCCTCAAAGGGTTTACAAAACAGACGATATATACGAAGATCTGCTATTATTCAACCAAAAAAGTTAACTTTTGACATTGCAGAAGATTGAAACGATATTTAAATCTAGTCGCTGAATGTCTAAATAACTACGATGTCTAAATTACTCTCCACACGGACATGGCTGAAAGTGCATATGACGTGATTCATCTTGTTTACATGAAGAGACGAGTTCGTAGATTGAAATCTGCAAGGCTTGTTATTTTGAATGGTGTGTAACGTTAAAAAACGTATTACAAATTAAGTTCACCAAAGAAGTAGGTGCTACAAATGTGTTGAAGATGAGTGTTTGATTAAGTTTGATATTTATACTGAAACTGTTGTTAATTTACTAACTATTTATTCCGTTATATTTTTATTAAATTGTTTTCCTTGTTACACTTTGTATTTATAAATTATTTATTAGCCCTATTCCAAAATTCTTTTAAATCACAATCGAAGGTAAAAAAAAAGAAAACCAAGAAAATTTTTTATTTGTCATATGTACTACCACGTAATAGGAAAATAAAAAAATAAAAAGTAGGATAGGTAAATGAATACAGAATGAACTCTTAGTCTCTAGTTCTTAGACAAATGTTTTTTTTAAAAGAGGTATTTATTATTATATTCTATATCACAACAGCGTTTCTGTATTATAGCTGAGTGATTGATTACTTTTGATACTGTACTAATAACACTTTCAGTTTATTTAATGATTTTCGTACATAAAATATCCCTTCCCTCGTCTGTTTGACCTTACTTTAATTTATCTAAAATCACAACTTAAATCAAATAAATTAATGCTTTACATCAACGAGTATGCTAAATTCTTTGGAAAGAGACTTATTTTAAAATTACTTACATAATTGTTTTTAGCCACTAATCATAGGTAGATTAAAGAATAACATTCTGTGCTTTATGGAAAAACAGTTTTGGTTTAAACATTTAAAAATTGTTTACATGTAGAAGCGACCTCTTTTCACCCTTGGCAATTCTCTCGCCCATTGTGTATTTTATCTATTTCAATGATGTGTCGGGACTGCGATTTCAAGATAAAATGACATAGGCGTCCTCTGTAATTCCTTAAGGAGTAGAATCGATATACACCGAATTGATCTTCCATTATTATGTACATTTCATTACATTAGTGTATTGTTACAAAATATCACACTGCGACTCTTACAACCTATTTTAATTATTAGTTCTGTAGTCGCTCTCATCTAACTAACTGCATATACTTAGTATTGAGTCGTGTGGAAGATCCTGCGTGTGACAACCAGGAAGTACTGGAATGGCATAGTTACGAAACTACTATAATATAAAACGATGGTTAAGAATTATCTGCAAAAGTAAAAGATTTTTTAGATAATCAGAATCATACATCATCGTCTCTTATATGTTTATGTTTAGAATTCAACAGACATAAATCAGTAATTGTCAGCAGATCGATTAGGATGTTGTTTACTATACTTACTGTCTCGCCGACAATCGATTTACAAGCTACTTAAAAGAAAGAAGGAAGATAATAATAATATACATGGCAAGTAGTAATAAGGGTGTATAAATGATGATGATGATGAGTATTTCATCTGCATCCTTGAAAGAAATGATCAAGTGTAACTTAAGAGCAGGCGAGTGTCTGTTTTTACATAATGAAGTCATTTAGACATGGATCTTTTTACTTGACGCCTCGTGTCAGAGGTAATAGAAAACAAGTTGCTTTTTTGAATGGGTGCATAATTTTCGGGCCTTAGAAAACCAAGATTTTTTGCCGAAATCTATTGTTTGCTCGCGGAAGCTTAAATGGCAAATAATCTCTTCTCTTTTAAAATTTTAGACATTTATGAATATTTTTTTTTATCGACGCAGCTTGAAAATCGTGAATATGATGAATAGTTTTCTAACGCAAGCGGCTTTTACGATTTTATATTTATGTACTGATGGATTCAGGTACAGTTTGGAATGACAAAATATTAACATTAATCTTTGAGTTGTTTATAGGTTTAGAATGTGGAGTTTTAATAATCTGCCCCAAGCCGTAACACAATACGATACTAGCGATCCCAATAGGTATGTGTAAACAGTTTCGACGAATTCACTATCAACAACATGCCTGAGTTGTTTAAAAATGTTTCGTTGATCAATTTGAGAGTTTTTAAATATGCTCCGCAAAAATAAGGTTCTTATAAATTGAAATATCAAGATACCTAACACACTCCATTCACTGTAGGGCAGGACAGTTACCAGGAGGAAATTTAGGTAAAAAAATAAAAATGTGCTAAAAGTAGGAAGTTAGCGCTATCAGTTACACAATAGCTACAGATGAGAATCACACATACATACATGGTTTTACTTACATTGAAAGTCATCACAAATAACTAGTTGTTGACATTTTAAAGCTGACTAAATATGGTTGTCACCTAATCGTTGCAAAAGTAATATAATTTTTGATGTAGATCTCCAAAATCAGAACTCACCCAATACAATCCAATTAACTTAATTGCTACCCCCTCCATAGACCATTTATAATTACCATAATTATAAATAGTAAAACAAATATCATTAATTCACCAGTTCACCTTCATTATTTGACGGGTTGAAATATAATCCTATTCATTAAAAATAAATTAATATACATACTTATCATAATGGATATGAGTCTTTCTGAGATTTGTGGGATGTTAGGTGATCGCATTGAACAATACAACCGCGCCAACAGAAAACGCAAAGGAAATATTTCCTACAGCACATTGAAGAAACTAAAGTTCGCTAAGATCGAATCTCAAAATAAGTCATTATTAAGACTTGACGGTATGTACTTCAATATAAGTTTTTATTATTATTACTTATTATTATTGTTTATATTATTTATTATACTAATTATTTGCCTATAGATGTGCTTCTTTTCTTAATTAAATATATGTGTTACGAATAGTTTTTAATAATAATTATTTTATTTTTCAACAGATAGTAAAGACTTAATATTAGATAAAACTCCAGGAAATGTTATAACAGAGTCTCCAGTATCATCATTGAGGTTTTCATCCGTTACAAGGACGGCCTCAAAGGGTTTACAAAACAGACGATATATACGAAGATCTGCTATTATTCAACCAAAAAAGTTAACTTTTGACATTGCAGAAGATTGAAACGATATTTAAATCTAGTCGCTGAATGTCTAAATAACTACGATGTCTAAATTACTCTCCACACGGACATGGCTGAAAGTGCATATGACGTGATTCATCTTGTTTACATGAAGAGACGAGTTCGTAGAGTGAAATCTGCAAGGCTTGTTATTTTGAATGGTGTGTAACGTTAAAAAACGTATTACAAATTAAGTTCACCAAAGAAGTAGGTGCTACAAATATGTGTTGAAGATGAGTGTTTGATTAAGTTTGATATTTATACTGAAACTGTTGTTAATTTACTAACTATTTATTCCGTTATATTTTTATTAAATTGTTTTCCTTGTTACACTTTGTATTTATAAAATTATTTATTAGCCCTATTCCAAAATTCTTTTAAATCACAATCAAAGGTAAAAAAAAAGAAAACCAAGAAAATTTTTTATTTGTCATATGTACTACCACGTAATAGGAAAATAAAAAAATAAAAAGTAGGATAGGTAAATGAATACAGAATGAACTCTTAGTCTCTAGTTCTTAGACAAATGTTTTTTTTAAAAGAGGTATTTATTATTATATTCTATATCACAACAGCGTTTCTGTATTATAGCTGAGTGATTGATTACTTTTGATACTGTACTAATAACACTTTCAGTTTATTTAATGATTTTCGTACATAAAATATCCCTTCCCTCGTCTGTTTGACCTTACTTTAATTTATCTAAAATCACAACTTAAATCAAATAAATTAATGCTTTACATCAACGAGTATGCTAAATTCTTTGGAAAGAGACTTATTTTAAAATTACTTACATAATTGTTTTTAGCCACTAATCATAGGTAGATTAAAGAATAACATTCTGTGCTTTATGGAAAAACAGTTTTGGTTTAAACATTTAAAAATTGTTTACATGTAGAAGCGACCTCTTTTCACCCTTGGCAATTCTCTCGCCCATTGTGTATTTTATCTATTTCAATGATGTGTCGGGACTGCGATTTCAAGATAAAATGACATAGGCGTCCTCTGTAATTCCTTAAGGAGTAGAATCGATATACACCGAATTGATCTTCCATTATTATGTACATTTCATTACATTAGTGTATTGTTACAAAACATCATACTGCGATTCTTAAAACCTATATTAATTATTAGTTCAATAGTCGCCCTCATCTAACTAACTGCATATACTTAGTATTGAGTCGTGTGTAAGATCCTGCGTGTGACAACCAGGAGGTGCTGGAATAGCATAGTTACGTACCTATTATAATATAAAACGATGGTTAAAAATTACCTACAAAAGTAAAAGATTATTTAGATAATCAGAATCATACATCATCGTCTCTTATATGTTTATGTTTAGAATTCAACAGACATAAATCAGTAATTGTCAGCAGATCGATTAGGATGTTGTTTACTATACTTACTGTCTCGCCGACAATCGATTTACAAGCTACTTAAAAGAAAGAAGGAAGATAATAATAATATACATGGCAAGTAGTAATAAGGGTGTATAAATGATGATGATGATGAGTATTTCATCTGCATCCTTGAAAGAAATGATCAAGTGTAACTTAAGAGCAGGCGAGTGTCTGTTTTTACATAATGAAGTCATTTAGACATGGATCTTTTTACTTGACGCCTCGTGTCAGAGGTAATAGAAAACAAGTTGCTTTTTTGAATGGGTGCATAATTTTCGGGCCTTAGAAAACCAAGATTTTTTGCCGAAATCTATTGTTTGCTCGCGGAAGCTTAAATGGCAAATAATCTCTTCTCTTTTAAAATTTTAGACATTTATGAATATTTTTTTTTATCGACGCAGCTTGAAAATCGTGAATATGATGAATAGTTTTCTAACGCAAGCGGCTTTTACGATTTTATATTTATGTACTGATGGATTCAGGTACAGTTTGGAATGACAAAATATTAACATTAATCTTTGAGTTGTTTATAGGTTTAGAATGTGGAGTTTTAATAATCTGCCCCAAGCCGTAACACAATACGATACTAGCGATCCCAATAGGTATGTGTAAACAGTTTCGACGAATTCACTATCAACAACATGCCTGAGTTGTTTAAAAATGTTTCGTTGATCAATTTGAGAGTTTTTAAATATGCTCCGCAAAAATAAGGTTCTTATAAATTGAAATATCAAGATACCTAACACACTCCATTCACTGTAGGGCAGGACAGTTACCAGGAGGAAATTTAGGTAAAAAAATAAAAATGTGCTAAAAGTAGGAAGTTAGCGCTATCAGTTACACAATAGCTACAGATGAGAATCACACATACATACATGGTTTTACTTACATTGAAAGTCATCACAAATAACTAGTTGTTGACATTTTAAAGCTGACTAAATATGGTTGTCACCTAATCGTTGCAAAAGTAATATAATTTTTGATGTAGATCTCCAAAATCAGAACTCACCCAATACAATCCAATTAACTTAATTGCTACCCCCTCCATAGACCATTTATAATTACCATAATTATAAATAGTAAAACAAATATCATTAATTCACCAGTTCACCTTCATTATTTGACGGGTTGAAATATAATCCTATTCATTAAAAATAAATTAATATACATACTTATCATAATGGATATGAGTCTTTCTGAGATTTGTGGGATGTTAGGTGATCGCATTGAACAATACAACCGCGCCAACAGAAAACGCAAAGGAAATATTTCCTACAGCACATTGAAGAAACTAAAGTTCGCTAAGATCGAATCTCAAAATAAGTCATTATTAAGACTTGACGGTATGTACTTCAATATAAGTTTTTATTATTATTACTTATTATTATTGTTTATATTATTTATTATACTAATTATTTGCCTATAGATGTGCTTCTTTTCTTAATTAAATATATGTGTTACGAATAGTTTTTAATAATAATTATTTTATTTTTCAACAGATAGTAAAGACTTAATATTAGATAAAACTCCAGGAAATGTTATAACAGAGTCTCCAGTATCATCATTGAGGTTTTCATCCGTTACAAGGACGGCCTCAAAGGGTTTACAAAACAGACGATATATACGAAGATCTGCTATTATTCAACCAAAAAAGTTAACTTTTGACATTGCAGAAGATTGAAACGATATTTAAATCTAGTCGCTGAATGTCTAAATAACTACGATGTCTAAATTACTCTCCACACGGACATGGCTGAAAGTGCATATGACGTGATTCATCTTGTTTACATGAAGAGACGAGTTCGTAGAGTGAAATCTGCAAGGCTTGTTATTTTGAATGGTGTGTAACGTTAAAAAACGTATTACAAATTAAGTTCACCAAAGAAGTAGGTGCTACAAATATGTGTTGAAGATGAGTGTTTGATTAAGTTTGATATTTATACTGAAACTGTTGTTAATTTACTAACTATTTATTCCGTTATATTTTTATTAAATTGTTTTCCTTGTTACACTTTGTATTTATAAATTATTTATTAGCCCTATTCCAAAATTCTTTTAAATCACAATCAAAGGTAAAAAAAAAGAAAACCAAGAAAATTTTTTATTTGTCATATGTACTACCACGTAATAGGAAAATAAAAAAATAAAAAGTAGGATAGGTAAATGAATACAGAATGAACTCTTAGTCTCTAGTTCTTAGACAAATGTTTTTTTTAAAAGAGGTATTTATTATTATATTCTATATCACAACAGCGTTTCTGTATTATAGCTGAGTGATTGATTACTTTTGATACTGTACTAATAACACTTTCAGTTTATTTAATGATTTTCGTACATAAAATATCCCTTCCCTCGTCTGTTTGACCTTACTTTAATTTATCTAAAATCACAACTTAAATCAAATAAATTAATGCTTTACATCAACGAGTATGCTAAATTCTTTGGAAAGAGACTTATTTTAAAATTACTTACATAATTGTTTTTAGCCACTAATTATAGGTAGATTAAAGAATAACATTCTGTGCTTTATGGAAAAACAGTTTTGGTTTAAACCTTTAAAAATTGTTTACATGTAGAAGCGACCTCTTTTCACCCTTGGCAATTCTCTCGCCCATTGTGTATTTTATCTATTTCAATGATGTGTCGGGACTGCGATTTCAAGATAAAATGACATAGGCGTCCTCTGTAATTCCTTAAGGAGTAGAATCGATATACACCGAATTGATCTTCCATTATTATGTACATTTCATTACATTAGTGTATTGTTACAAAACATCATACTGCGATTCTTAAAACCTATATTAATTATTAGTTCAATAGTCGCCCTCATCTAACTAACTGCATATACTTAGTATTGAGTCGTGTGTAAGATCCTGCGTGTGACAACCAGGAGGTGCTGGAATAGCATAGTTACGTACCTATTATAATATAAAACGATGGTTAAAAATTACCTACAAAAGTAAAAGATTATTTAGATAATCAGAATCATACATCATCGTCTCTTATATGTTTATGTTTAGAATTCAACAGACATAAATCAGTAATTGTCAGCAGATCGATTAGGATGTTGTTTACTATACTTACTGTCTCGCCGACAATCGATTTACAAGCTACTTCAAAGAAAGAAGGAAGATAATAATAATATACATGGCAAGTAGTAATAAGGGTGTATAAATGATGATGATGATGAGTATTTCATCTGCATCCTTGAAAGAAATGATCAAGTGTAACTTAAGAGCAGGCGAGTGTCTGTTTTTACATAATGAAGTCATTTAGACATGGATCTTTTTACTTGACGCCTCGTGTCAGAGGTAATAGAAAACAAGTTGCTTTTTTGAATGGGTGCATAATTTTCGGGCCTTAGAAAACCAAGATTTTTTGCCGAAATCTATTGTTTGCTCGCGGAAGCTTAAATGGCAAATAATCTCTTCTCTTTTAAAATTTTAGACATTTATGATTTTTTTTTTTTATCAACGCAGCTTGAAAATCGTGAATATGATGAATAGTTTTCTAACGCAAGCGGCTTTTACGATTTTATATTTATGTACTGATGGATTCAGGTACAGTTTGGAATGACAAAATATTAACATTAATCTTTGAGTTGTTTCTAGGTTTAGAATGTGGAGTTTTACTAATCTGCCCCAAGACGTAACACAATACGATACTAGCGATCCCAATAGGTATGTGTAAACAGTTTCGACGAATTCACTATCAACAACATGCCTGAGTTGTTTAAAAATGTTTCGTTGATCAATTTGAGAGTTTTTAAATATGCTCCGCAAAAATAAGGTTCTTATAAATTGAAATATCAAGATACCTAACACGCTCCATTCACTGTAGGGCAGGACAGTTATCAGGAGGAAATTTAGGTAAAAAAATAAAAATATGCTAAAAGTAGGAAGTTATCGCTATCAGTTACACAATAGCTACAGATGAGAATCACACATACATACATGGTTTTACTTACTTACAAAACAGACGATATATACGAAGATCTGCTATTATTCAACCAAAAAAGTTAACTTTTGACATTGCAGAAGATTGAAACGATATTTAAATCTAGTCGCTGAATGTCTAAATAACTACGATGTCTAAATTACTCTCCACACGGACATGGCTGAAAGTGCATATGACGTGATTCATCTTGTTTACATGAAGAGACGAGTTCGTAGAGTGAAATCTGCAAGGCTTGTTATTTTGAATGGTGTGTAACGTTAAAAAACGTATTACAAATTAAGTTCACCAAAGAAGTAGGTGCTACAAATATGTGTTGAAGATGAGTGTTTGATTAAGTTTGATATTTATACTGAAACTGTTGTTAATTTACTAACTATTTATTCCGTTATATTTTTATTAAATTGTTTTCCTTGTTACACTTTGTATTTATAAATTATTTATTAGCCCTATTCCAAAATTCTTTTAAATCACAATCAAAGGTAAAAAAAAAGAAAACCAAGAAAATTTTTTATTTGTCATATGTACTACCACGTAATAGGAAAATAAAAAAATAAAAAGTAGGATAGGTAAATGAATACAGAATGACCTCTTAGTCTCTAGTTCTTAGACAAATGTTTTTTTTAAAAGAGGTATTTATTATTATATTCTATATCACAACAGCGTTTCTGTATTATAGCTGAGTGATTGATTACTTTTGATACTGTACTAATAACACTTTCAGTTTATTTAATGATTTTCCTACGTAAAATATCCTTTCCCTCGTCTGTTTGGCCTTACTTTAATTTATCTAAAATCACAACTTAAATCAAATAAATTAATGCTTTACATCAACGAGTATGCTAAATTCTTTGCAAAGAGACTTATTTCAAAATTACTTACATAATTGTATTTCGCCACTAATAATAGATTAAAGAATAACATTTTGAGCTTTATGGAAAAACAGTTTTGGTTTAAACATTTAAAAAATGTTTACATATAGAAGCGACCTCTTTTCACCCTTGGCAAATCTCTCGCCCATTGTGTATTTCATCTATTTCAATGTGTCGGGACTGCGATTTCAAGATAAAATGACATAGGCGTCCTCTATAATTCCTTAAGGAGTAGAATCGATAAACACCGAATTGATCTTCCATTATTATGTACATTTCCTATTTGTTGTCTAGGAATTCCGTGTTAGGGTATTGTTACAAAATATCACACTGCGACTCTTACAACCTATTTTAATTATTAGTTCTGTAGTCGCCCTCATCTAACTAACTGCATATACTTAGTATTGAGTCGTGTGGAAGATCCTGCGTGTGACAACCAGGAAGTACTGGAATGGCATAGTTACGAAACTACTATAATATAAAACGATGGTTAAGAATTATCTGCAAAAGTAAAAGATTTTTTAGATAATCAGAATCATACATTATCGTCTCTTATATGTTTATATTTAGAATTCAACAGACATAAACCAGTAATTCATTAGGATGTTGTTTACTATACTTACTGTCTCGTCGACAAGACTTGATTTACAAGCTTATTAAAAGAAAGAAGGAAGATAATAATAATGTATAGGGCAGGTAGTAAAAAGGGTGTATGAATGATGATGATGTAGAGTGTTTTGTCTGCATCCTTTGAAAGAAATGGTCAAGTGTAACTTAAGAGCAGGCGAGCTTCTATTTTAACATAATTAAGTCATTTCGATATGAATCTATTTACTTAACGCCTCATGTCAGAGGTAATAGAAAACTATTTGCGTTTTTGAATGGTTGCAATGTAGTATTTGCTCGCGGAAGCTTAAATGTCAAATAAATTCTTCTCTTTTAAAAATTTTAGACATTTCGGTATATTCTTTTTTGTAAACGCAGCAAAATATGATAAATATTTGTCTAACGCAAGGGGCTGTACTGATGGATTTAGGCACAGTTTGGAATAACAAAATATTAACATTAATCTTTAAGTTGTTCTAGGTTTAGGATGTGGACTTTTACTAATATGCCCCAAGACGTAACACAATACGATACTAGCGATCTCAATAGGTATGTGTAAACAGTTTTGAAAAATTCACTATTACCTACATGCCTGAGTTGTTTAAAAATGTTTCATTGATCGATTTGAGAGTTTTTAAATATGCTCTGCAAAAATAAGGTTTTTATAAATTTAAACACCAAGATATCTAATACGCTCCATTCATTGTAGGGCAGGATATATATCAGGAGGACATTTAGGAAAAAATTATAATGTGCTAAAAGTAGGAAGTTAGCGCTATCAGCTACACAATAGCTACAGATGAGAATCATACATACATACATGGTTTTACTTACATTCAAAGTCATCACAAATAACTAGTTCTTGACATTTAAAAGCTGACTAAGTATGGTCGTTACTTAATCGTTGCAAAAGTAATATAATTTTTAATGTAGATCTCCAAAATCAGAAGTCATCCAATACAATCCAATTAACTTAATTGCTACCCCCTCCATAGACCATTTATAATTACCATAATTATAAATAGTAAAACTAATGTCATTAATTCACCAGTTCATCTTCATTTTTTGATGGGTTGAAATATAATCCTATTCATTAAAAATAAATTAATATACATACTTATCAAAATTGATATGAGTCTTTCTGAGATTTGTGGGATGTTAGGTGATCGCATTGAACAATACAACCGCGCCAACAGAAAACGCAAAGGAAATATTTCCTACAGTACATTGAAGAAACTAAAGTTCGTTAAGAACGAATCTCAAAATAAGTCATTATTAAGACTTGACGGTATGTACTTCAATATTACTCTTTATTATTATTATTATTGATTATTATTGTTTTAATTATTTATTGTACAAATTATTTTTCTACACATGTGCTTCTTTTAATAATTAAATTTATGTGTTACGAATAGTTTTTAATAATTATAATTTAATTTTTCAACAAATAGTAAAGACTTAGAATTAAATAAAACTCCAGGAAATGTTATAACAGAGTCTCCAGTATCATCATTGAGTTTTCCATTCGTTACAAGGACGGCCTCAAAGGGTTTACAAAACAGACGATAAATACGAAGATCTGCCATTATCCAACCAAAAAAGTTAACTTTTGACATTGCAGAAGATTGAAACGATTTTAAAATGTAGTCGCTGAAGGGACTACGATGTCTAAATTACTCTCTACACGGTCATGGCTGAAAGTGGATATGACGTGAGTCACCTTGGTTAGATGAAGAGACGAGTTCATAAAATGAAATCTGCAAGACTTGTTATTTTGAACGGTGTGTAACGATAAAAAACGTATTACAAATTAAGTTTACTAAAGAAGTAAATGCTACAAATATGTGTTGCAGATGAGTGTTTGATTGGGTTTGATATTTATACTGAAACTGTTGTTAATTTGCTAGCTATTTATTCAGTTATATTTTTATTTAATTGTTTTCTTTGTTACACTTTTTGTATTTGTAAATAATTTATTAGCCTGTCGGGGATAGAGGTATATTAGTGGCTTGCTCGTTCTTGATTGAGTCATCTGGTACAGAATGCGAAGCGTAGATCTCAGGCAATTAAATCACACACACAATATGACAATTCTTGTATTAAATGTAGGTAATCACAAATTACAAATTACTTTGTTGGTATACAACTATCAGAGATGCGTGAACCACCGGTCCCGTTTGGAGGGGGGGGGGGGGGTCCGACTTTAAGGCTCACACTAATCAAAATCCTTTCGTCTCGATGCTCTCGGATATTTAAAATGTCTCAGGTGCCCCTGCTAACGATTCCGATCACGTGACTCAATACGTCACGGCATTCACATCCTGCTAATACAATGATATCAATTGAGTTTCTAATTATCATTAAGTTATCGTGATCTGCGACAAGCCCTATTGCAAAATTGTTTTCAATCACAATCGAAGGTAAAAAAAGAAAACCAACATTTATTTTTATTTGTCATATCTGCTACTACGTAGTAGTACTAGAAAAAAGTAGGATAGTTAAATGAATATAGAGCAAAATCTTAATCTCCAGTTCTTAGACAAATGTATTTTTATAAAAAAAGGTATTCATAATTATATTATCTATCGCAACAGCGTTTCTGTATTGTAGCTGAGTGATTGATTACATTCGATACTGTACTAATAGCATTTTTCAGTTTATTTAATGGTTTTCCTACATAAAATATCCTTTCCCTCGTCTTCTTGTCGTTACTTCAATTTATCTAAAATCACAACTTAAATCAAATAAATTAATGTTTTACACCAACGAGTATGCTAAATTCTTTGGATAGAGACTTATTTCAAAATTCATAATATAACATTTTGTACATTACGGAAAAACAGTTTTGGTTTAAACATTTAAAAATTGTTTACATATAGAAGCGACCTCTTTTCACCCTTGGCAAATCTCCCTCCCATTGTGTATTTCATCTATTCCAATAATGTGTCGGGACTGCGATTTCAAGATAAAATGACAGGGGTCCTCTGTAATTCCTTAAGGAGTAGAATCGATAAACACCGAATTGATCTATCATTATTATGTACATTTCCTATTTGTTGTCTAGGAATTCCGTGTTAGTGTATTGTTACAAAATATCATATTGCGACTCTTACAACCTTTTTTTTTTAACGTCAGAAATCCTCATGGATACACACCTCTATCAAGGGGATGATGGAGGAGGTTATGTAAGACTCCTACTCATTAAACCTGACGGCTGCCGCCGCCGTCATGATGAGAGACCACGGGATCGCTTTCGCACTCACCGCGATACCCTGACGTGAACCATGGAGAGAACACCCTGCAACGAGGAACACCCATCCCTTTTTCACAGGTTTGAAAGATTGTGGAAAGATCCACTTCCCCCCACCCAAGCCTGCAGCTTCTGAAGGGGGCCGAGACCCCCTTCTGGCCGGACTCGATCTCAGGGAATCAGGTGGGTAACCCGACTCGACCATCACGACTCTTACAACCTATATTAATTATTAGTTCTGTAGTCGCCCTCATCTAACTAACTGTATATAGTAGTTAGTCATGTGGAAGATCCTGCGTGTGAACTCCAGAAGGTGCTGGAATGGCATAGTTACTTACCTACTATAATATAAAATTATGGTTAAAAATTATCTGCAAAAGTAATAGATTATTTAGATAATCAGAATCATACATCATCGTCTATTATAAGTTTATATTCAGAATTCAACAAACATAAACCAGCAATTGTCAAATTGTCTAGTCTGCCCCAAGACGTAACAAAATACGTTACCAGCGATCTCAATAGAGATGTGTAAATAGTTTTACCGAATTCACTATCAACTACATGCCTCAGTTGTAGAAAAATATTTCATAGATCGTTTTAAAAGTTTTTAAATATGCCCCGCAAAGGTAAGGTTCTTATAAATTGAAACACTAAGATACCTAAAACGTTCCATTCACTGTAGGGCAGGACAGTTATCAGGTGGACATTTAGGAAAAAAATAATAATGTGCTAAAAGTAGGAAGTTAGCGCTATCTGTTGCACAATTGCTACAGATGAGAATCGTTACATATGTATGTACTTGGCTTTACTTACATTGGAAGTCACCACAAATAACTAGTTGTTGACATTTTAAAGCTGCCTAAGTATGGTCGTTACCTAATCGTTGCAAAAGTAATATAATTTTTAATGTAGATCTCCAAAATCAGAAGTCATCCAATACAATCCAATTAACTTAATTGCTACCCCCTCCATAGACCATTTATAATTACATTAATTATAAATAGTAAAACAAATATCATTAATTCCCCAGTTCACCTTCATTATTCGACGGGTTGAAATATAATCCTATTCATTAAAAATAAATTAATATATATACTTATCAAAATGGATATGAGTCTTTCTAAGATTTGTGGGATGTTAGGTGAACGCATTGAACAATACAACCATGCTAACAGAAAACGCAAAGGAAATATTTCCTACAGTACATTGAAGAAACTAAAGTTCGCTAAGATCGAATCTCAAAATAAGTCATTATTGAGACTTGACGGTATGTACTTCAATATTATTTTTTATTATTATTAATGATTATTATTGTTTTAATTATTTATTATACAAATTATTTGCCTATACATGTGGTTCTTTTACTAATTAAATTTATGTGTTACAAATAGTTTTTAATAAATATAATTTTATTTTTCAACAGATAGTGAAGTTTTAGAATTAGATAAAACTCCAGGAAATGTTATAACAGAGTCTCCAGTATCATCATTTAGGTTTTCATCCGTTACAAGGACCGTCTCAAAGGCATTACAAAACAGACGACATATACGAAGATCTGCTATTATCCAACCAAAAAAGTTAACTTTTGACATTGCAGAAGATTGAAACGATATTGAAATCTAGTCGCTGAAGGTACTAAGATGTCTAAATTACTGTCCACACGGACATGGCTGAAAGTGGATATGACGTGAGTCACTTTGTTTAGACGAAGAGACGAGTTCATAGAGTGAAATCTGCAAGACTTGTTATTTTGTATGGTGTGTAACGTTAAAAAACGTATTACAAATTAAGTACACTAAAAAAGTAGCTGCTACACATATGCGTTGCAGATGAGTGTTTGATTAAGTTTGATATATATACTGAAACTGTTGTTAATTTGCTAACTATTTATTCCGTTATATATTTATTAAATTGTTTTCCTTGTTACACTTTATATTTATACCTAAATTATTTATTAGCCCTATTCCAAAATTCTTTTAAATCACAATCGAAGGTAAAAAAAAAAAGAAAACCAAGTTACATTTTTATTTGTCTCACCATGTACTACCACGTAATAGGAAAATAATAAAAATAAAAAGTAGGATAGGTAAATTAATACAGAATGAACTCTTAGTCTCTAGTTCTTAGACAAATGCATTTTTTTAAAAATCAGGTATTTATTATTCTATATGGCAACAGCGTTTCTGTATTGTATCTCAGTGATTGATTACATTTGATACTGCACTAATAACACTTTCAGTTTATTTAATGATTTTCCTACATAAAATATCCCTTCCCTCGTCTGTTTGACCTTACTTTAATTTATCTAAAATCACAACTAAGATCAAATAAATTAATGCTTTACACCAACGAATATTCTAAATTCTTTGGAAAGAGACTTATTTCAAAATTCATAATATAACATTTTGTACATTACGGAAAAACAGTTTTGGTTTAAACATTTAAAAATTGTTTACATATAGAAGCGACCTCTTTTCAACCTTGGCAAATCTCTCGCCCATTGTGTATTTCATCTATTTCAATGATGTGTCGGGACTGCGATTTTAAGATAAAATGACATAGGCGTCCTCTATAATTCCTTAAGGAGTAGAATCGATAAACACCGAATTGATCTTCCAATATTATGTACATTTCCTATTTGTTGTCTAGCAATTCTGTTTTAGTGTATTGTTACAAAACATCATACTGCGATTCTTACAACCTATATTAATTATTACTTTTATAGTCGCCCTTATCTAACTAACTGCATATAGTATTGAGTCGTATGGAAGATCCTGCTTGTGACCTAGTCTGCTTGTGACCTAGTCTAGTTCTTAGACAAATGCATTTTTTTAAAAATCAGGTATTTATTATTCTATATGGCAACAGCGTTTCTGTATTGTATCTCAGTGATTGATTACATTTGATACTGCACTAATAACACTTTCAGTTTATTTAATGATTTTCCTACATAAAATATCCCTTCCCTCGTCTGTTAGACCTTACTTTAATTTATCTAAAATCACAACTAAGGTCAAATAAATTAATGCTTTACACCAACGAGTATTCTAAATTCTTTGGAAAGAGACTTATTTCAAAATTCATAAGATAACATTTTGTACATTACGGAAAAACAGTTTTGGTTTAAACATTTAAAAATTGTTTACATATAGAAGCGACCTCTTTTCAACCTTGGCAAATCTCTCGCCCATTGTGTATTTCATCTATTTCAATGATGTGTCGGGACTGCGATTTTAAGATAAAATGACATAGGCGTCCTCTATAATTCCTTAAGGAGTAGAATCGATAAACACCGAATTGATCTTCCAATATTATGTACATTTCCTATTTGTTGTCTAGCAATTCTGTTTTAGTGTATTGTTACAAAACATCATACTGCGATTCTTACAACCTATATTAATTATTACTTTTATAGTCGCCCTTATCTAACTAACTGCATATAGTATTGAGTCGTATGAAAGATCCTGCTTGTGACCACCAGGAGGTGCTGGAATAGCATAGTTACGTACCTATTATAATATAAAGCGATGGTTAAGAATTACCTACAAAAGTAAAAGATTATTTAGATAATCAGAATCATACATCATCGTCTCTTATATGTTTATATTTAGAATCCAACAAACATAAACCAGTAACTGTCAGTAGATTGATTAGGATGTTGTTGACTATAATTACTGTCTCGCCGACAATCGATTTACAAGCTACTTAAAAGAAAAAAGGAAGATAATAATAATATACAGGGCAAGTAGTAAAAAGGGTGTGTAAATGATGATGATGATGAGTATTTCGTCTCCGCAAAAATATGGTTCTTATAAATTGAAATACCAAGATACCTAACACGCTCCATTCACTGTAGGGCAGGACACTTATCAGGAAGACATTTAGGAAAAAAATAATAATGTGCTAAAAGTAGGAAGTTAGCGCTATCAGTTACACAATTGCTACAGAAAAGAATCATACATACATACATGGTTTTACTTACATTAAAAGTCATCACAAATAACTAGTTCTTGACATTTTAAAGCTGACTAAGTATGGTCGTTACCTAATCGTTGCAAAAGTAATATAATTTTTAATGTAGATCTCCAAAATCAAAAGTCACCCAATACAACCCAATTAACTTAATTGCTTCCCCCTCCATATACCATTTATAATTACCATAATTATAAATAGTAAAACAAATATCATTAATTCACTAGTTCAGCTTCATTATTTGACGGGTTGAAATATAATCATTAAAAATAAATTAATATACATACTTATCAAAATGGATATGAGTCTTTCTGAGATTTGTGGGATGTTAGGTGATCGCATTGAACAATACAACCGTGCCAACAGAAAACGGAAAGGAAATATTTCCTACAGCACATTGAAGAAACTTAAATTCGCTAAGATCGAGTCTCAAAATAAGTCATCATTAAGACTTGACGGTATGTACTTCAATATTGTTTTTTTTTATTATTACTTATTAATATTGTTTAAATTATTTATTATACAAATTATTTGCCTATAAATGTGCCTCTTTTCCTAATTAAATATATGTGTTACGAATAGTTTTTAATAATTATAATTTTATTTTTCAACAGATAGTAAAGACTTAATAATAGATAAAACTCCAGGAAATGTTATAACAGATTCTCCAGTATCATCATTGAGTTTTTCATCCGTTACAAGGACGGCCTCAAAAGGTTTACAAAATAGACGATACATACGAACATCTGCTATTATTCAACCAAAAAAGTTAACTTTTGACATTGAAGAAGATTGAAACGATATTGAGATCTAGTCGCTGAAGGTACTACGATGTCTAAATTATTATCCACACGGACATGGCTGAAAGTGGATATGACGTGAGTCACCTTGTTTGGTCGAAGAGACGAGTTCATAGAGTGAAATCTGCAAGACTTGTTATTTGGAATGGTGTGTAACGTTAAAAAATGTATTACAAATTAAGTACACTAAAAAAGTAGCTGCTACAAATATGTATTGCAGATGAGTGTTTGATTAAGTTTGATATTTATACTGAAACTGTTGTTAATTTGCTAACTATTTATTCCGTTATATTTTTATTAAATTGTTTTTCTTCTTACATTTTGTATTTATAAATTATTTATTAGCCCTATTCCAAAATTCTTTTAAATCACAATCGAAGGTAAAAAAAAAACCAAGATAAATTTTTATTTGTCATATGTACTTCCACGTAATAGAAAAATAAAAAATAAAAAGTAGGATAGGTAAATGAATACAGAGGAACTCTTAGTCTCTAGTTCTTAGAAAAATGTATTTTTTTAAAGAGGTATTTTTCATTATATTCTATATCACAACAGCGTTTCTGTAATGTGGCTGAGTGATTGATTACTTTTGATACTGTACTAATAACACTTTCAGTTTATTTAATGATTTTCCTACGTAAAATATCCTTTCCCTCGTCTGTTTGGCCTTACTTTAATTTGTCTAAAGTCACAACTTAAATCAAATAAATTAATGCATTACATCAACGAGTATGCTAAATTCTTTGCAAAGAGACTTATTTCAAAATTACTTACATAATTGTATTTCGCCACTAATAATAGATTAAAGAATAACATTTTGAGCTTTATGGAAAAACAGTTTTGGTTTAAACATTTAAAAAATGTTTACATATAGAAGCGACCTCTTTTCACCCTTGGCAAATCTCTCGCCCATTGTGTATTTCATCTATTTCAATGATGTGTCGGGACTGCGATTTTAAGATAAAATGACATAGGCGTCCTCTATAATTCCTTAAGGAGTAGAATCGATAAACACCGAATTGATCTTCCATTATTATGTACATTTCCTATTTGTTGTCTAGGAATTCCGTGTTAGGGTATTGTTACAAAATATCACACTGCGACTCTTACAACCTATTTTAATTATTAGTTCTGTAGTCGCCCTCATCTAACTAACTGCATATAGTATTGAGTCGTGTGGAAGATCCTGCGTGTGACAACCAGGAAGTACTGGAATGGCATAGTTACGAAACTACTATAATATAAAACGATGGTTAAGAATTATCTGCAAAAGTAAAAGATTTTTTAGATAATCAGAATCATACATCATCGTCTCTTATATGTCTATATTTAGAATTCAACAAACATAAACCAGTAATTGTCAATATATTCATTAGGATGTTGTTTACTATACTTACTGTCTCGTCGACAAGACTTGATTTACAAGCTTATTAAAAGAAAGAAGGAAGATAATAATAATGTATAGGGCAGGTAGTAAAAAGGGTGTATGAATGATGATGATGTAGAGTGTTTTGTCTGCATCCTTTGAAAGAAATGGTCAAGTGTAACTTAAGAGCAGGCGAGCTTCTATTTTAACATAATTAAGACATTTCGATATGAATCTATTTACTTAACGCCTCATGTCAGAGGTAATAGAAAACTAGTTGCTTTTTTGAATGGTTGCAATGTAGTATTTGCTCGCGGAAGCTTAAATGTCAAATAAACTCTTCTCTTTTAAAAATTTTAGACATTTCGGTATATTCTTTTTTGTAAACGCAGCAAAATATGATAAATATTTGTCTAACGCAAGGGGCTGTACTGATGGATTTAGGCACAGTTTGGAATAACAAAATATTAACATTAATCTTTAAGTTGTTCTAGGTTTAGGATGTGGACCTTTACTAATATGCCCCAAGACGTAACACAATACGATACTAGCGATCTCAATAGGTATATGTAAACAGTTTTGAAAAATTCACTATTACCTACATGCCTGAGTTGTTTAAAAATGTTTCATTGATCGATTTGAGAGTTTTTAAATATGCTCCGCAAAGGTAAGGTTCTTATAAACTGAAATACCAAAATACCTAACACGCTCCATTCACTGTAGGGCAGGACACTTATCAGGAGGACATTTAGGAAAAAATTATAATGTGCTAAAAGTAGGAAGTTAGCGCTATCAGCTACACAATAGCTACAGATGAGTATCATACATACATACATGGTTTTACTTATATTCAAAGTCATCACAAATAACTAGTTCTTGACATTTTAAAGCTGACTAAGTATGGTCGTTACTTAATCGTTGCAAAAGTAATATAATTTTTAATGTAGATCTCCAAAATCAGAAGTCATCCAATACAATCCAATTAACTTAATTGCTACCCCCTCCATAGACCATTTATAATTACCATAATTATAAATAGTAAAACTAATGTCATTAATTCACCAGTTCATCTTCATTTTTTGATGGGTTGAAATATAATCCTAATTATTAAAAATAAATTAATATACATACTTATCAAAATTGATATGAGTCTTTCTGAGATTTGTGGGATGTTAGGTGATCGCATTGAACAATACAACCGTGCCAACAGAAAACGCAAAGGAAATATTTCCTACAGCACATTGAAGAAAATAAAGTTCGCTAAGATCGAATCTCAAAATAAGTCATTATTAAGACTTGACGGTATGTACTTCAATATTACTCTTTATTATTATTAATGATTATTATTGTTTTAATTATTTATTGTACAAATTATTTTTCTACACATGTTTAATAAGGACTCACATGTTTATTCCGGACTGTAAGGCTCACACTAATCAAAATCCTTTCGTCTCGATGCTCTCGGATATTTAAAATGTCTCAGGTGCCCCTGCTAACGATTCCGATCACGTGACTCAATACGTCACGGCATTCACATCCTGCTAATACAATGATATCAATTGAGTTTCTAATTATCATTAAGTTATCGTGATCTGCGACAAGCCCTATTGCAAAATTGTTTTTAATCACAATCGAAGGTAAAAAAAAGAAAACCAACATTTATTTTTATTTGTCATATCTGCTACTACGTAGTAGTACTAGAAAGAAGTAGGATAGTTAAATGAATATAGAGAAAAATCTTAGTCTCCAGTTCTTAGACAAATGTATTTTTATAAAAAAAGGTATTCATAATTATATTATCTATCGCAACAGCGTTTCTGTATTGTAGCTGAGTGATTGATTACATTCGATACTGTACTAATAGCATTTTTCAGTTTATTTAATGGTTTTCCTACATAAAATATCCTTTCCCTCGTCTTCTTGTCGTTACTTCAATTTATCTAAAATCACAACTTAAATCAAATAAATTAAGGTTTTACACCAACGAGTATGCTAAATTCTTTGGATAGAGACTTATTTCAAAATTCATAATATTACATTTTGTACATTACGGAAAAACAGTTTTGGTTTAAACATTTAAAAATTGTTTACATATAGAAGCGACCTCTTTTCACCCTTGGCAAATCTCCCTCCCATTGTGTATTTCATCTATTCCAATGATGTGTCGGGACTGCGATTTCAAGATAAAATGACAGGGGTTCTCTGTAATTCCTTAAGGAGTAGAATCGATAAACACCGAATTGATCTTTCATTATTATGTACATTTCCTATTTGTTGTCTAGGAATTCCGTGTTAGTGTATTATTACAAAATACCATATTGCGACTCTTACAAACTTTTTTTTTTTAACGTCAGAAATCCTCATGGATACACACCTCTATCAAGGGGATGATGGAGGAGGTTATGTAAGACTCCTACTCATTAAACCTGACGGCTGCCGCCACCGTCATGATGAGACACCACGGGATCGCTTTCGCACTCACCGCGATACCCTGACGTGAACCATGGAGAGAACACCCTGCAACGAGGAGCACCCATCCCTTTTTAGCAGGTTTGAAAGATTGTGCAGAGATCCACTTCCCCCCACCCAAGCCTGCAGCTTCTGAAGGGGGCCGAGACCCCCTTCTGGCCGGACTCGATCTCAGGGAATCAGGTGGGTAACCCGACTCGACCATCACGACTCTTACAACCTATATTAATTATTAGTTCTGTAGTCGCCCTCATCTAACTAACTGTATATAGTAGTTAGTCATGTGGAAGATCCTGCGTGTGAACTCCAGAAGGTGCTGGAATGGCATAGTTACTTACCTACTATAATATAAAATTATGGTTAAAAATTATCTGCAAAAGTAATAGATTATTTAGATAATCAGAATCATACATCATCGTCTATTATAAGTTTATATTCAGAATTCAACAAACATAAACCAGCAATTGTCAAATTGTCTAGTCTGCCCCAAGACGTAACAAAATACGTTACCAGCGATCTCAATAGAGATGTGTAAATAGTTTTACCGAATTCACTATCAACTACATGCCTCAGTTGTAAAAAAATATTTCACAGTTAAACGTTTCACATTATCATCGAATGATTATCAGTAAGGTGATTAAGATGTTGTTTACTAAACTTACTGCGTCGCTGACAAGCTATTTAAAAGCTTCTTAAAAGAAAGAAGGAAGATTACAATGATGTATAAGGCAGGTAGTAAAAAGGGTGTGTGAATAATGATGTTGATGATGATGAGAGTTTTGTCTGCATCCTTGAAAGAAATGGTCAAGTGTAACTTAAGAGGAGGCGAGCTTCTGTTTTAACATAATTATGTCATTTCGACATGGATCTTTTTACTTGACGCCTCTTGTCAGAGGTAATAGAAAACAAGTTCCTTTTTTGAACGGTTGCATAATTTTCGAGACTTGGAAAACCAAGATTTTTTTTCCGAAATCTAGTGTTTGCTCGCGGAAGGCAAATAATCTCTTCTCTTTTAACATTTTAGACATTTGTGAATATTCTTTTTTATCAACGCAGCTTGGGAATCGTGGATATGATGAATAGTTGTTTAACGCAAAAAGATTTTGCGATTTTATATTTATGTACAAATGGATTCAGGCACAGTTTGGAATAACAAAATGTTTACATTAATCTTTGAGTTGTTTCTAGGTGTAGCATGTGGAGCTTTAGTAATCTGCTCCCAGACGTAACACAATACGATACTAGCGAACTCAATAGGGATGTGTAAACAGTTTTGACGAATTCACTATCAACTACATGCCTGAGTTGTAAAAAAATCGATCGTTTGAGATCGATTGAGAGTTTTTAAATATGCTCCACGAAGGACATGTTCTGTTTTTGTGTTCATCTTTTTGTCCATGGGCAACAGTATTCACTTAACATCATATGGCTTCGTCCACTCATTTGCCCGCAATATTATATTTAAAAAAAAATGTTCTTATAAAATGAAACACCATTGTAGGGAAGGACAGCTATCAGGAGGACATTTAGGAAAAAAATACGAATGTGGTAAAAGTAGGAAGTTAGCGCTATCAGTTACACGATAGCTACAGATGAGAATCATACATACATACATGGTTTTACTTACATTGAAAGACATCACAAATAACTAGTTGTTGACATTTTAAACCTGACTAAGTAATGTCGTTATCTAATCGTTGCAAAAGTAATATAATTTTTAATGTAGATCTCCAAAATCAAAAGTCACCCAATACAACCCAATTAACTTAATTGCTTCCCCCTCCATAGACCATTTATAATTACCATAATTATAAATAGTAAAACAAATATCATTAATTCACCAGTTCATTTTCATTATTTGATGGGTTGAAATATAAACCAATTCATTAAAAATAAATTAATATATATATTTATCATAATGGATATGAGTCTTTCTGAGATTTGTGGGATGTTAGGTGATCGCATTGAACAATACAACCGTGCCAACAGAAAACGGAAAGGAAATATTTCCTACAGCACATTGAAGAAACTTAAATTCGCTAAGATCTAGTCTCAAAATAAGTCATCATTAAGACTTGACGGTATGTACTTCAATATTGTTTTTTTTTATTATTACTTATTATTATTGTTTAAATTATTTATTATACAAATTATTTGCCTATAGATGTGCCTCTTTTCCTAATTAAACATAGGTGTTACGAATAGTTTTTAATAATTATAATTTTATTTTTCAACAGATAGTAAAGACTTAATAATAGATAAAACTCCAGGAAATGTTATAACAGAGTCTCCAGTATCATCATTGAGTTTTTCATCCGTTACAAGGACGGCCTCAAAAGGTTTACAAAATAGACGATACATACGAAGATCTGCTATTATTCAACCAAAAAAGTTAACTTTTGACATTGCAGAAGATTGAAACGATATTGAGATCTAGTCGCTGAAGGTACTACGATGTCTAAATTATTATCCATACGGACATGGCTGAAAGTGGATATGACGTGAGTCACCTTGTTTGGTCGAAGAGACGAGTTCATAGAGTGAAATCTGCAAGACTTGTTATTTGGAATGGTGTGTAATGTTAAAAAATGTATTACAAATTAAGTACACTAAAAAAGTAGCTGCTACAAATATGTATTGCAGATGAGTGTTTGATTAAGTTTGATATTTATACTGAAACTGTTGTTAATTTGCTAACTATTTATTCCGTTATATTTTTATTAAATTGTTTTTCTTCTTACACTTTGTATTTATAAATTATTTATTAGCCCTATTCCAAAATTCTTTTAAATCACAATCGAAGGTAAAAAAAAACCAAGATAAATTATTATTTGTCATATGTACTTCCACGTAATAGAAAAATAAAAAATAAAAAGTAGGATAGGTAAATGAATACAGAGGAACTCTTAGTCTCTAGTTCTTAGAAAAATGTATTTTTTTAAAGAGGTATTTATCATTATATTCTATATCACAACAGCGTTTCTGTAATGTGGCTGAGTGATTGATTACTTTTGATACTGTACTAATAACACTTTCAGTTTATTTAATGATTTTCCTACGTAAAATATCCTTTCCCTCGTCTGTTTGGCCTTACTTTAATTTGTCTAAAGTCACAACTTAAATCAAATAAATTAATGCATTACACCAACGAGTATGCTAAATTCTTTGCAAAGAGACTTATTTCAAAATTACTTACATAATTGTATTTCGCCACTAATAATAGATTAAAGAATAACATTTTGAGCTTTATGGAAAAACAGTTTTGGTTTAAACATTTAAAAAATGTTTACATATAGAAGCGACCTCTTTTCACCCTTGGCAAATCTCTCGCCCATTGTGTATTTCATCTATTTCAATGATGTGTCGGGACTGCGATTTTAAGATAAAATGACATAGGCGTCCTCTATAATTCCTTAAGGAGTAGAATCGATAAACACCGAATTGATCTTCCATTATTATGTACATTTCCTATTTGTTGTCTAGGAATTCCCTGTTAGGGTATTGTTACAAAATATCACACTGCGACTCTTACAACCTATTTTAATTATTAGTTCTGTAGTCGCCCTCATCTAACTAACTGCATATAGTATTGAGTCGTGTGGAAGATCCTGCGTGTGACAACCAGGAAGTACTGGAATAGCATAGTTACGAAACTACTATAATATAAAACGATGGTTAAGAATTATCTGCAAAAGTAAAAGATTTTTTAGATAATCAGAATCATACATCATCGTCTCTTATATGTTTATATTTAGAATTCAACAAACATAAACCAGTAATTGTCAATAGATTCATTAGGATGTTGTTTACTATACTTACTGTCTCGTCGACAAGACTTGATTTACAAGCTTATTAAAAGAAAGAAGGAAGATAATAATAATGTATAGGGCAGGTAGTAAAAAGGGTGTATGAATGATGATGATGTAGAGTGTTTTGTCTGCATCCTTTGAAAGAAATGGTCAAGTGTAACTTAAGAGCAGGCGAGCTTCTATTTTAACATAATTAAGACATTTCGATATGAATCTATTTACTTAACGCCTCATGTCAGAGGTAATAGAAAACTAGTTGCTTTTTTGAATGGTTGCAATGTAGTATTTGCTCGCGGAAGCTTAAATGTCAAATAAACTCTTCTCTTTTAAAAATTTTAGACATTTCGGTATATTCTTTTTTGTAAACGCAGCAAAATATGATAAATATTTGTCTAACGCAGTGGTCGGCAAAGTGCGGCTCTAGAGCCGCATGTGGCTCTTTGGCGGCTTAAGTGCGGCTCTGACACAAATATCTACAGAAGACGCAATAATATTTATAAAAAAAAAAAATTACCTACCAAGAAAAGTAAAGAAAAACGGAAGATGAAAACTGCGAATTTAAAGTTGAGTGGACAGAGAAGTTTGCGTTTTTCAAAACTTGAATGGACTTCCGACATGTCTTATTTGGAAGAAGAATTTCGCCCATAACAAGAAGCCAAATTTAGAGAGACACTTTACAAAAAAAGTAGGCGTAGTATGCTAAGAGAGGGTAACCATACACAGATGGCGAATACAAAAAAAATGTTTTATAAATGAATCCGAAGAGCTATTTCGGGATTTTAAGAACAAAGCAGATATTCTGAAAAGAATTAAAGAGTTACCATTATATCGAAGATCTGAAATTTGTTTCAGCTTTATCAATAGCAGTTGACGAGTCTTATGATAAATAAATGATACGCAAGTTTGATTTTTGTAAGATTTATGTCTCATTCAGGCCCCAACGAAGAACTTTTAGGATTATTACCACTCAAAGGTCAGACGCGTGGAAAAGATATTGCTAATGCTGTAATTGATTGTATAGATGCCAAAAGCCCAAAATATTCCCGGTGTAAGAAAAGGGTTTATGGCTATTTTGAAAGAAAAAAATAATCACGAGATACTTGTTTACCATTGTATCATTCACCAAGAAGCGCTTTGTGCGCAAACATTTCCGAACGAAATTTGTAAAATTATGGAATTAGTCATTACCATCACCAATTCCATTTTCACTAAAGCTCTTAATCACCGCCAATTCAAAGAATTTTTATTTGAAATGGTTTCTCTTTGAGAAGGGCATTCACTATCCAGAACTAACAGACGAAAACTTTTATTTCATGGTAGACGTTACGTCTCATCTAAATCAGCTTAATGGTAATCTACAAGATAAAGGAAACTTAATTTTTTCGATGTTAGAAGAAGTATTAACATTCAAAAACAAACTATCCATTTTTGAAAGGAAAAATTGTTTCACTTTCCGAGCCTGCTGAAGTATCGCCAAGAAAATATTTCCTCTATTGTTAAACACCATTTTAAAACGGTAATTTTAAACATGAGGGAAGCATTTCTTAGCAGGTTTCAGGAATTCAAAAAAACAGCACAGCAACTTTAGCATTTGTGAAAAATCCTCTTAATGCTACTACGATAGAGGAGTTGAAATTTTCTCTTTTGAAATTGATATTGGTACTATGTCTAAATATGGCGCTCTAAATTCGAACGTCTTTGTTTTGAATTATAAATATTGGAGAAGAAAAAATGTAATCTTAGTTCACAACGCAGGTGGTTCGCTTTGATTGACCTGGAGAAGAAAGTTATGATCATTTTCAACGCTTGGAATACTATTCCTGAATCTTAAGATCGGCTGAAAAAGCTCGCGTTTGCTGTTGTTTCCCTTTTCGGTTCTACATGTATATGCGAACAAGCTTTTTCAAGTATGAATATTATAAAGAGTAAACTGAATAGTCGTTTTTTTGATGAGAACTTGGAATCATTCTTAAAAATCAAAAATTACATAATACTAACCTGACTTACTCAAACTTTCCAAAGAGAAATAAGCCCATTGTTCACATTTATAAATATTTATTAAGTATGAAATTTAGTTTTATTTAGTGTACTACTATTTAATTTAATAAACGTTTACTAAACAAGCAGATATGGCTCCCAAATTTTTATTAATTGTTGTAATGTTTATATTTGGCTCTTTGGCTAACAAGTTTGCCGACCACTGGTCTAACGCAAGGGGCTGTACTGATGGATTTAGGCACAGTTTGGAATAACAAAATATTAACATTAATCTTTAAGTTGTTCTAGGTTTAGGATGTGGACTTTTACTAATATGCCCCAAGACGTAACACAATACGATACTAGCGATCTCAATAGGTATATGTAAACAGTTTTGAAAAATTCACTATTACCTACATGCCTGAGTTGTTTAAAAATGTTTCATTGATCGATTTGAGAGTTTTTAAATATGCTTCGCAAAGGTAAGGTTCTTATAAACTGAAATACCAAAATACCTAACACGCTCCATTCACTGTAGGGCAGGACACTTATCAAAAGGACATTTAGGAAAAAATTATAATGTGCTAAAAGTAGGAAGTTAGCGCTATCAGCTACACAATAGCTACAGATGAGAATCATACATACATACATGGTTTTACTTATATTCAAAGTCATCACAAATAACTAGTTCTTGACATTTTAAAGCTGACTAAGTATGGTCGTTACTTAATCGTTGCAAAAGTAATATAATTTTTAATGTAGATCTCCAAAATCAGAAGTCATCCAATACAATCCAATTAACTTAATTGCTACCCCCTCCATAGACCATTTATAATTACCATAATTATAAATAGTAAAACTAATGTCATTAATTCACCAGTTCATCTTCATTTTTTGATGGGTTGAAATATAATCCTAATTATTAAAAATAAATTAATATACATACTTATCAAAATTGATATGAGTCTTTCTGAGATTTGTGGGATGTTAGGTGATCGCATTGAACAATACAACCGTGCCAACAGAAAACGCAAAGGAAATATTTCCTACAGCACATTGAAGAAAATAAAGTTCGCTAACATCGAATCTCAAAATAAGTCATTATTAAGACTTGACGGTATGTACTTCAATATTACTCTTTATTATTATTAATGATTATTATTGTTTTAATTATTTATTGTACAAATTATTTTTCTACACATGTTTAATAAGGACTCACATGTTTATTCCGGACTGTAAGGCTCACACTAATCAAAATCCTTTCGTCTCGATGCTCTCGGATATTTAAAATGTCTCAGGTGCCCCTGCTAACGATTCCGATCACGTGACTCAATACGTCACGGCATTCACATCCTGCTAATACAATGATATCAATTGAGTTTCTAATTATCATTAAGTTATCGTGATCTGCGACAAGCCCTATTGCAAAATTGTTTTCAATCACAATCGAAGGTAAAAAAAAGAAAACCAACATTTATTTTTATTTGTCATATCTGCTACTACGTAGTAGTACTAGAAAAAAGTAGGATAGTTAAATGAATATAGAGAAAAATCTTAGTCTCCAGTTCTTAGACAAATGTATTTTTATAAAAAAAGGTATTCATAATTATATTATCTATCGCAACAGCGTTTCTGTATTGTAGCTGAGTGATTGATTACATTCGATACTGTACTAATAGCATTTTTCAGTTTATTTAATGGTTTTCCTACATAAAATATCCCTTCCCTCGTCTTCTTGTCGTTACTTCAATTTATCTAAAATCACAACTTAAATCAAATAATTAATGTTTTACACCAACGAGTGTGCTAAATTCTTTGGATAGAGACTTATTTCAAAATTCATAATATTACATTTTGTACATTACGGAAAAACAGTTTTGGTTTAAACATTTAAAAATTGTTTACATATAGAAGCGACCTCTTTTCACCCTTGGCAAATCTCTCGCCCATTGTGTATTTCATCAATTCCAATGATGTGTCGGGACTGCGATTTCAAGATAAAATGACAGGGGTTCTCTGTAATTCCTTAAGGAGTAGAATCGATAAACACCGAATTGATCTTTCATTATTATGTACATTTCCTATTTGTTGTCTAGGAATTCCGTGTTAGTGTATTATTACAAAATACCATATTGCGACTCTTACAAACTTTTTTTTTTTAACGTCAGAAATCCTCATGGATACACACCTCTATCAAGGGGATGATGGAGGAGGTTATGTAAGACTCCTACTCATTAAACCTGACGGCTGCCGCCACCGTCATGATGAGACACCACGGGATCGCTTTCGCACTCACCGCGATACCCTGACGTGAACCATGGAGAGAACACCCTGCAACGAGGAGCACCCATCCCTTTTTCGCAGGTTTGAAAGATTGTGCAGAGATCCACTTCCCCCCACCCAAGCCTGCAGCTTCTGAAGGGGGCCGAGACCCCCTTCTGGCCGGACTCGATCTCAGGGAATCAGGTGGGTAACCCGACTCGACCATCACGACTCTTACAACCTATATTAATTATTAGTTCTGTAGTCGCCCTCATCTAACTAACTGTATATAGTAGTTAGTCATGTGGAAGATCCTGCGTGTGAACTCCAGAAGGTGCTGGAATGGCATAGTTACTTACCTACTATAATATAAAATTATGGTTAAAAATTATCTGCAAAAGTAATAGATTATTTAGATAATCAGAATCATACATCATCGTCTATTATAAGTTTATATTCAGAATTCAACAACCATAAACCAGCAATTGTCAAATTGTCTAGTCTGCCCCAAGACGTAACAAAATACGTTACCAGCGATCTCAATAGAGATGTGTAAATAGTTTTACCGAATTCACTATCAACTACATGCCTCAGTTGTAAAAAAATATTTCACAGTTAAACGTTTCACATTATCATCGAATGATTATCAGTAAGGTGATTAAGATGTTGTTTACTAAACTTACTGCGTCGCTGACAAGCTATTTAAAAGCTTCTTAAAAGAAAGAAGGAAGATTACAATGATGTATAAGGCAGGTAGTAAAAAGGGTGTGTGAATAATGATGTTGATGATGATGAGAGTTTTGTCTGCATCCTTGAAAGAAATGGTCAAGTGTAACTTGAGAGGAGGCGAGCTTCTGTTTTAACATAATTATGTCATTTCGACATGGATCTTTTTACTTGACGCCTCTTGTCAGAGGTAATAGAAAACAAGTTGCTTTTTTGAACGGTTGCATAATTTTCGAGACTTGGAAAACCAAGATTTTTTTTCCGAAATCTAGTGTTTGCTCGCGGAAGGCAAATAATCTCTTCTCTTTTAAAATTTTAGACATTTTTGAATATTCTTTTTTATCAACGCAGCTTGGGAATCGTGGATATGATGAATAGTTGTTTAACGCAAAAAGATTTTGCGATTTTATATTTATGTACAAATGGATTCAGGCACAGTTTGGAATAACAAAATGTTTACATTAATCTTTGAGTTGTTTCTAGGTGTAGCATGTGGAGCTTTAGTAATCTGCTCCCAGACGTAGAACAATACGATACTAGCGAACTCAATAGGGATGTGTAAACAGTTTTGACGAATTCACTATCAACTACATGCCTGAGTTGTAAAAAAATCGATCGTTTGAGATCGATTGAGAGTTTTTAAATATGCTCCACGAAGGACATGTTCTGTTTTTGTGTTCATCTTTTTGTCCATGGGCAACAGTATTCACTTAACATCATATGGCTTCGTCCACTCATTTGCCCGCAATATTATATTTAAAAAAAAATGTTCTTATAAAATGAAACACCATTGTAGGGAAGGACAGTTATCAGGAGGACATTTAGGAAAAAAATACGAATGTGGTAAAAGTAGGAAGTTAGCGCTATCAGTTACACGATAGCTACAGATGAGAATCATACATACATACATGGTTTTACTTACATTGAAAGACATCACAAATAACTAGTTGTTGACATTTTAAACCTGACTAAGTAATGTCGTTATCTAATCGTTGCAAAAGTAATATAATTTTTAATGTAGATCTCCAAAATCAAAAGTCACCCAATACAACCCAATTAACTTAATTGCTTCCCCCTCCATAGACCATTTATAATTACCATAATTATAAATAGTAAAACAAATATCATTAATTCACCAGTTCAGCTTCATTATTTGACGGGTTGAAATATAATCATTAAAAATAAATTAATATACATACTTATCAAAATGGATATGAGTCTTTCTGAGATTTGTGGGATGTTAGGTGATCGCATTGAACAATACAACCGTGCCAACAGAAAACGGAAAGGAAATATTTCCTACAGCACATTGAAGAAACTTAAATTCGCTAAGATCGAGTCTCAAAATAAGTCATCATTAAGACTTGACGGTATGTACTTCAATATTGTTTTTTTTTATTATTACTTATTAATATTGTTTAAATTATTTATTATACAAATTATTTGCCTATAGATGTGCCTCTTTTCCTAATTAAACATATGTGTTACGAATAGTTTTTAATAATTATAATTTTATTTTTCAACAGATAGTAAAGACTTAATAATAGATAAAACTCCAGGAAATGTTATAACAGAGTCTCCAGTATCATCATTGAGTTTTTCATCCGTTACAAGGACGGCCTCAAAAGGTTTACAAAATAGACGATACATACGAAGATCTGCTATTATTCAACCAAAAAAGTTAACTTTTGACATTGCAGAAGATTGAAACGATATTGAGATCTAGTCGCTGAAGGTACTACGATGTCTAAATTACTCTCCACACGGACATGGCTGAAAGTGGATATGACGTGAGTCACCTTGTTTGGTCGAAGAGACGAGTTCATAGAGTGAAATCTGCAAGACTTGTTATTTGGAATGGTGTGTAACGTTAAAAAATGTATTACAAATTAAGTACACTAAAAAAGTAGCTGCTACAAATATGTATTGCAGATGAGTGTTTGATTAAGTTTGATATTTATACTGAAACTGTTGTTAATTTGCTAACTATTTATTCCGTTATATTTTTGTTAAATTGTTTTTCTTCTTACACTTTGTATTTATAAATTATTTATTAGCCCTATTCCAAAATTCTTTTAAATCACAATCGAAGGTAAAAAAAAAACCAAGATAAATTTTTATTTGTCATATGTACTTACTTCCCAAAATAGAAAAATAAAAAATAAAAAGTAGGATAGGTAAATTAATACAGAATGAACTCTTAGTCTCTAGTTCTTAGACAAATGCATTTTTTTTTAAATCAGGTATTTATTATTCTATATGGCAACAGCGTTTCTGTATTGTATCTCAGTGATTGATTACATTTGATACTGCAATAATAACACTTTCAGTTTATTTAATGATTTTCCTACATAAAATATCCCTTCCCTCGTCTGTTTGACCTTACTTTAATTTATCTAAAATCACAACTAAGATCAAATAAATTAATGCTTTACACCAACGAGTATTCTAAATTCTTTGGAAAGAGACTTATTTCAAAATTCATAATATAACATTTTGTACATTACGGAAAAACAGTTTTGGTTTAAACATTTAAAAATTGTTTACATATAGAAGCGACCTCTTTTCAACCTTGGCAAATCTCTCGCCCATTGTGTATTTCATCTATTTCAACGATGTGTCGGGACTGCGATTTTAAGATAAAATGACATAGGCGTCCTCTATAATTCCTTAAGGAGTAGAATCGATAAACACCGAATTGATCTTCCAATATTATGTACATTTCCTATTTGTTGTCTAGCAATTCTGTTTTAGTGTATTGTTACAAAACATCATACTGCGATTCTTACAACCTATATTAATTATTACTTTTATAGTCGCCCTTATCTAACTAACTGCATATAGTATTGAGTCGTATGAAAGATCCTGCTTGTGACCTAGTCTGCTTGTGACCTAGTCTAGTTCTTAGACAAATGCATTTTTTTAAAAATCAGGTATTTATTATTCTATATGGCAACAGCGTTTCTGTATTGTATCTCAGTGATTGATTACATTTGATACTGCACTAATAACACTTTCAGTTTATTTAATGATTTTCCTACATAAAATATCCCTTCCCTCGTCTGTTTGACCTTACTTTAATTTATCTAAAAACACAACTAAGATCAAATAAATTAATGCTTTACACCAACGAATATTCTAAATTCTTTGGAAAGAGACTTATTTCAAAATTCATAATATAACATTTTGTACATTACGGAAAAACAGTTTTGGTTTAAACATTTAAAAATTGTTTACATATAGAAGCGACCTCTTTTCACCCTTGGCAAATCTCTCGCCCATTGTGTATTTCATCTATTTCAATGAGGTGTCGGGACTGCGATTTTAAGATAAAATGACATAGGCGTCCTCTGTAATTCCTTAAGGAGTAGAATCGATAAACACCGAATTGATCTTCCAATATTATGTACATTTCCTATTTGTTGTCTAGCAATTCTGTTTTAGTGTATTGGTACAAAACATCATACTGCGATTCTTACAACCTATATTAATTATTACTTTTATAGTCGCCCTTATCTAACTAACTGCATATAGTATTGAGTCGTATGAAAGATCCTGCTTGTGACCACCAGGAGGTGCTGGAATAGCATAGTTACGCACCTATTATAATATAAAGCGCAGTCATTTAGATATGGATCTTTTTAAATGACGCCTCGTGTCAAAGGTAATAGAAAACTGGGACGTCAATGAAAAGCAGAGGCTAGCGGCAGACTGATTTATTACATTCAGATTACCCACTACATAATACTAACCTTATATCTACCGACGTTACATCTTCTCCTCATCAAGATTACTAATAAGTATCTAAGATATTTCGCAAGTTAACAAAATATGAATAACAGTTTAGTACTTAAATTAATTATCTTACTCTAACAAATTCAACAAGGTACGTTTTGCTCGCTCGTACGCTCGGAGTGCTCGAGTAGATGCCCCCGGGGGCGGAGTCGACGTCGCCGGCTCCTGTGGTTGCTGCACGGGGGAGGCCCCATCGCTTTCACCCCCGGTAGCATCCTCAAACGACCCCTCGTCGGCTTCCCCATCGACCTCTGGGCTCTCGACCGGTATCCTCGGCTCGCCATCCACTCGCGATAGTGAAACATTATTTTTTATTGGTATCAATTGATCGGCGTGCCTGCGCCACTCGACGTCCTTCCCCACCAAGCTTACTCTATACGAGACTGGTCCGGTCACTTTAATTACTTTGCCCTCAGCCCACTTATCTCCCTTTGCGGTATAATCGCGGGTTAGGACCGCGTCTCCTACTGTAAAACTACGTTGAAGGCCCCCAGCGCGCGCCACCTGCCGCTCCTGGCGCGTGCGTACGTCCTCGGCCCGGTCTGGGCGCAGTGCGTCCAGCCGGCTGCGCAGGCGCCGGCCCTGTAGCGCCACCGCCGGTGACACCCCGGTAGTGGCGTGCTCACAATTACGATATTGCAATAGAAATTTGCTGAGCGCCGTATTTACGTCCCGCCCTCGTGCAATGCCCTTTTAATTGCCTTTTTAATTGTATTTACCGCGTTTTCCACCGCACCTTTACCCTGAGGTCTATAGGGAGCCGACGTCACGTGTTTAATACAATTGTTTTGACAGAACGCCTTGAATTCGTGAGATGTGAACGGGGGCCATTATCCGTCACGAGTTGCGAGGGTAACCCGAAACGTGCGAAAATATTTCTCAAAACCCCGGTAGTGGCCGCAGCGTCAGTGGTTCGCATTGGCACCACCTCTATCCACTTAGAGTGAGCGTCCACCAGCACGAGGTAGCGAATGCCCGCACAGTCAGCAAAGTCGGCGTGCACGCGCTGCCACGGGTGCAGCGGGAACTCCCAGGCGTTCAGCGGCGCGCGCGGCGGCGCATCACGCACGGCGCGGCACGGCTCACAAGCGCGACACACCGATTCGATGTCGCCGTCGAGGCTCGGCCAATATACGTAGCTGCGCGATAATTTTTTCATTTTGTTCGTCCCTAAATGCCCGTCGTGAATTTCATTCAATATGTGTTTACGGATCTTATCCGGGATCACAATCCTATATTTATAAATCAAACACCCTTGATTTACGGTCAGGTCGCGCATTCTACAAAAATACGGTTTTTCCGCGTCGCAACTCGTAGTCTTAGCGATCTCTTTACATGAGATTGGCAAAGTGTCCTCCACTAAATTTAAGTAATCTAATGCTTCCGCGCAGCGGCCCTCCCTAGCCAGGGGCAAGCGCGACAGAGCATCGGCCGGACCAATATCCACCGATCGCACGAATTCAATTTTAAAATCGTACGCAGCGAGGCGCGCCGCCCAACGCTGCAGTCGACTGGCCGCCGTCTGTGGGATCCCACCTTTCTCACCGAAAATGTGCACCAGAGGCTGGTGATCCGTGCGCAGCGTAAATCTTCTCCCGAATAAGTACTGATGATGTTTAGTCACCCCAAACATGATAGCGGGGGCCTCTTTATCGAGTTGGCTATAGACGCGCTCGGCAGCGTTGAGCGTGCGCGACACACAGCTGACCGGGCGCTCGCCGTCGGCGCCGCGGTGCGCCAGCACAGCTCCTAGTCCGTACGCGCTGCTGTCGACTGACAGCACCAACTCGCGTCCCTCCTCATAGTGCGCCAACACCCGATCGCTTAGGAGGCACCGCTTCGCTTCAGCAAAAGACCTGTCACATTCGCTGTCCCATTTCCAATCGACCTCTTTTTTTAAAAGGGCGTGAAGCGGATGCAACATCGTGCTCAAATTCGGTATGAACCGGCCATAATAATTAAGCATGCCTAAAAACCTTTTTAATTGAGACACATTCTCCGGAATAGGTGCATTGGAAATGGCGTCCAGCTTACTGGGGTCCGGCCGCAAGCCGTACTTATTAATAATAAATCCCAGATACTTAACAGAGTCCTGTAAGAAACTACACTTGCCTAATTTAACCGTCAGACCCATATCCCGCAACCTTTCGAGTACAGCTCTCAGATTCTTAATATGTTCGCTATTATTCGCGCCCGTGACACAAATATCATCAAGGAACACTACACAACCCGGCACCCCGCGCAGAGTTTCCTCCATTATTTTTTGGAATTTTTCGGGTATGCACGATAACCCATAGGGGGTTCGGCGATATGAATATGGTCGTGATAGCCGTAAAGTGTTGTGAGTCATCCGTCAATAGGCACTGTTCATAGGCATGTCTCAAATCAATTTTTGTGAATTTCTCACCTCCGCTTAAATTAGCAAATAATTCGTCTATTCGCGGTAACGGGTAATAGTCTCGCTTAAGTTTAGAATTAATTGTGACCTTATAGTCACCACATATACGAATTTCACCGTTTTGTTTGACTACAGGCACTGTAGGGGTCCCGTAGTCTGAATATTCAACCCGGTAAATGGTTCCGTCGTTTTCGAGCGCAGTTTTCGAGTTTCGAGCGCAGAGACAATGGCATCGGTCGGGCGCGGACGTAAACCGGTGCGTTATCCGTCAGCTGTAATCGAATCGGCCGCTTACAAGTACCTAGCTTATCACTAAATACATCTACCTCAATATAGCCCCGTGATCGAATGGGTGAACCCGAATACAAGGAAAAACTAAATTATCAGTCTTTATATTTTTGTAAGCGAACACCTCATTATACATTCGTTCACTGATAGCGGAGATGCGGCTCCCGGTGTCCAATTCGCACTCCATTGTGAATCCATCCACCCGTAATTTAATAAAATATGGTTTGTTACCTCGAGCGGCCACTTTGATGTTGAACATGTCCTCCTCGAATTCCTCACTTACGTAATTTTGACGACCCCCGCCGTTACCCCGCACTCCCTTGCACATCACTTTTAAATGCCCTTTGACCCCGCACTCATCGCAAGAATAGTTTTTATACCGACACACATTCGGCGTATGCGCCTTCCCGCAACGCCAGCAGCTGCGCTGGGCGGACGGCGAGGCGCGGCCAGCGCCGCGCGAGTCCTTGCTGCCGCCGCCGGCGCCCTCGCGCCCTCGCGCCTCGCGCCTCGTCGTATGGCCGTAGTGAAGGCTCTCGCCTCCCGCCGTCGGTGAGTCTGTCTCCGCGTCAGAAGCCGTAGTTGTACCGCTGACTTCTGCATGCTTCTCTGCCGCCTCCAAAGCTAAAGCCAATTCGACTGCCTCTTTATACTTTATTGTTTTCTCGGCAAATATCCGCGGTCGCAACAAATTATTATTTAGTCCGGACACAAACTGGTCTCTCAAGTTTTCCTCGAGGGTCGAACAAGTACCGCATTTCCTAAAATTGCACGTGGCCGCTAAATGTTTCAATGCTTGTAGGAACTCGGTCAATGATGCGCCCGAGCGTTGCCGACGTAAGCGGAACATGTGGCGTTCCGCGATCTCGGATCGTTGCGGCTCCAAGTGATCCGTCATCAGTCTCACTAACTCGTCGTAGGTTTTTTGTTCCGGAAAGGCCGGTGAACACAAATCACACATTAATGAATACGTGGCCTCCCCCACTACCGTAATTAACAAAGCTACTTTGCAGTCCTCTTCGATTTTATTTAGCACAATGTACTGGTTAATGCGGCGAATATACGCCGGCCACTGTTTCGAACTCAAATTAAACGAATCTAGTTTACCGATCGGCATTTTGTGTATCACTGCACTCACGCGTAATAGTCAGATCAGATTATCGATTAAGTTCGCGAAACCCCGTCGCCAATGGGACGTCAATATAAATGGTCTATGGAGGAGGTAGCAATTAAGTTAATTGGATTGTATTAGATGGCTTCTGATTTTGGAAATCTACATTAAAAATTATATTACTTTTGCAACGATTAGGTAACGACCATACTTAGTCAGCTTTAAAATGTCAACAACTAGTTATTTGTGATGACTTTCAATGTAAGTAAAACCTTGCATGTATGTATGTATGATTCTCACCTGTACACAATTGTGTAACTGATAGCGCTAACTTCCTACTTTTAGCACATTATTATTTTTTTCCTAAATGTCCTCCTGATAACTGTCCTGCCCTACAGTGAATGGAGCGTGTTAGGTATCTTGGTGTTTAAATTTATAAGAAACTTACCCTTGCGGATCATATTTAAAAACTCTTAAATCGATCAATGAAAGATTTTTAAATAACTCAGGTATGTAGTTGATAGTGAATTCGGAAAAACTATTTACACATCCTTATTGAGATCGCTAGTATCGTATTGTGTTACGTCTTGGGGCAGATTAGTAAAGCTCCACATGCTACACGTAGAAAATATTAAAAGATAAATGTTAATATTTTGTTATTGCAAACTGTGCCTGAATCCATCAGTACATAAATATAAAACCGCAAAAACCCTTTGCGTGGGACAACTATTCATCATATTCACGATTGTCAAGCTACTTTGATTCAAAAATGTCTAAAATTTTAAAAGAGAAAAGATTATTTGCCATTTATGCTTCCGCGAGCAAACACTAGATTTCGGCAAAAAATCTTGGTTTTCAAAAAATCAAAAGTTCACCTGCTCTTAAGTTACACTTGACCATTTCTTTCAACGATGCAAACAAAACACTCATCATCATCATCATCATCATTCATACACCCTTTTTACTACCTGTCCTATATATTATTATTATCTTCCTCTTTTTCTGTTAATAAGCTTGTAAATCGATTGCCGGCGAGACAGTAAGTACAGTAAACAACATTCTAATCAATCTACTGAAAATTACTGGTTTATGTTTGTTAAATTCTAAATATAAACATATAAGAGACGACGATGTCTGATTCTGATTATCTAAATAATCTTTTACTTTTTAGATAATTCCTAAACATCATTTTATATTATAGTAGGTACGTTACTATGCCATTCCAGCACCTTCTGGTTGTCACACACAGGATCTTCCACACGACTCAATACTATATGCAGTTAGTTAGATGAGGGCGACTACAGAACTAACAATTAATATAGGTTGTAAGAGTCGCAGTGTGATGTTTTATAACAATACACTAACACGGAATTCCTAGGCAACTAATAGGAAGTGTATAATAATCGAAGATCAATTCGGTGTATAACGATTCTACTCCTTAAAGAATTACAGAGGACGTTTTTGTCATTTTATCTTGAAATCGCAGTCCCGAAACATCAGTAAAATAGATGAAATACGCGTTGGGCGAGAGATTTGCCAAGGGTTAAAAGAGGTCGCTTCTATGTGTAAACAATATTTAAATGTTTAAACCAAAACTGTTTTTCCCTAGTCTACACAATGTTATCCTTTAATCTATTATTGGTGACAAAATAATTTCTTTTAAGTAATTTTATTTGTTAAATGTGTCAAATTTAGTTTACCAAATGTTTAAAATGTTAGAACCAATGTACAATTAAATAATGAGGATTTGAGCTTGGTCAAATCTATTACTTTCTTGGGCATTACTTTAGATGAAAATTTGAAATGGGTCCTCATATATTTGATTTGTCAAGCAGACTTAGTTCTACTGCATACGCGGTTAAAAAAATACGTCGATTAACAAATATGGAAACTGCTCGATTAGTTTACTTTAGTTACTTTCACAGCTTAATGTCATGCGGTATACTCTTATGTGGCAATTCGGCTGCCATTGACCATATTTACATTGCGGAAGAGTTCTGTTCGAGCATTATATAATATGAGACCAACAGACTCTTTAAGAAACAAATTTAAATAATTTAAAATTATGACTGTTTATAATCAATATATTTATGAAAAATTAATTTACGTTCATAAAAATACTTCAAAGTTCAGAAAAATTGTGATTTCGACATGATCGCGATCAACCGATTTAGCGGACAGACGGCACTGGCTCTCTAGACTGTCGGCTAAGCACTCAGCTTTGTCATGGTCGTCAAACGCGATGGCGGAGTTAGGTCCAACCAAGGGAGGCATATCTGAGACAGTGTCCGACTTCAACGCTCTCTGCAACCGCCAGAATGCCTGGTGTGTTGGAGAGAGCGCAGCAAGAGTCCTATCCCAGCCGCTATCTCCAAAGTCGTCGAGAGCTTGTCTCGACTCCCTTTGGAGACGGCGTAGCCTCCTTCGGTTGTTTTTTTGAATGGCTGCATAATTTCGAGCCTTTGAAAACCTATTTTTTCTGCTAAAATCTAGTGTTTGCTCGTGAAAACTTAAATGGTGAATAATCTCTTCTCTTTTAAAATTTTAGATATTGTGATATATTTTTTTTTATCAGTCTAACGCAAGGGGCTTTTGCGGTTTTATATTTATGTTCTGATAAATTCAGGCACAGTTTAGAATAACAAACTGTTAACTTTAATCTGTGAGTTGTTTCTAGGATTAGAATGTGGAGCTTTACTAATCTACCACAAGATGTAACACAATACGATACTAGCCATCTCAATAGGGTTGTGTAAACAGTTTCGACGAATTAACTATCCTATTAAAAATGTTTCATTGATCGATTTGAGAGTTTTTAAATATGCTCAACAAGGGTTAGGTTCTTATAAATTGAAACACCAAGATACCTAACACGCTCCATTCCCTGAAGGGCAGAATAGTTATGAGGAGGACAATTAGGAAAAAAAATATAATGTGCTAAAAGTAGGAAGTTAGCGCTATCAGTTAGACAATTAGTACAGATGAGAATCATACATACATATATGGTTTTACTTACATTGAAAGTCATCACAAATAACTAGTTGTTGACATTTTAAGGCTGATTAAGTATGGTCGTTACCTAATCGTTGCAAAAGTAATATAATTTTTGATGTAGATCTCCAAAATCAGAAGTCACCCAATACAACACAATTAACTTAATTGCTACCCCCTCCATAGACCATTTATTATTACCATAATTATAAATAGTAAAACAAATATCATTAATTCACCAGTTCACCTTCATTATTTGACGGGTTGAAATATAATCCTATTCATTAAAAATAAATAATTATACATACTTATCAAAATGGATATGAGTCTTTCTGAGATATGTGGGATGTTAGGTGATCGCATTGAACAATACAACCGAGCCAACAGAAAACGGAAAGGAAATATTTCCTACAGCACATTGAAGAAACTAAAGTTCGCTAAGATCGAATCTCAAAATAAGTCATTATTAAGACTTGACGGTATGTACTTCAATAGTATTTTTTATTATTATTACTTATTAATATTGTTTAAATTATTTATTATACTAATTATTTGCCTAAACATGTGCTTCTTTTACTAATTAAATAAATGTGTTACGAATAATTTTTAATAATTATTTTTTTAATTTTCAACAGATAGTAAAGACTTAATATTAGATAAGACTCCAGGAAATGTTACAACAGAGTCTCCAGTATCATCATTGAGTTTTTCATCCGTTACAAGGACGGCTTCAAAGGGTTTACAAAACAGACGATATATACGAAGATCTGCTATTATCCAACCAAAAAAGTTAACTTTTGACATTGCTGAAGATTGAAACGATATTAAAATCTAGTCGCTGAAGGTACTACGATGTCTAAATTACTCTCCACACGGACATGGCTGAAAGAACATATGACGTGCGTCACCTTGTTTAGGCGAAGAGACTAGTACAAAGAGTGAAATCTGCAAGGCTTGTTATTTTGAATGGTGTGTAACGATAAAAAACGTATTACAAATTAAGTTCACTAAAGAAGTAAATGCTACAAATATGTGTTGCAGATGAGTGTTTGATTTGGTTTGATATTTATACTGAAACTGTTGTTAATTTGCTAGCTATTTATTCCGTTATATTTTTATTAAATTGTTTTCCTTGTTACACTTTTTGTATTTATAAATTATTTATTAGCCTGTCGGAGATAGAGGTATATTAGTGGCTTGCTCGTTCTTGATTGAGTCTTCTGGTACAGAATGCGAAGCGTAGGTCTCAGGAAATTAAACCACACACACAATATGACAATTCTTGTATTAAATGTAGGTAATCACAAATTACAAATTACTTTGTATACAATTATCAGAGTTGCGTGAACCTACGGTCCCGTTTGGGGGGGTCCGGACTGTAAGGCTCACACTAATCAAAATCCTTTCGTCTCGATGCTCTCGGATATTTAAAATGTCTCAGGTGCCCTTGCAAACGATTCCGATCACGTGACTCAATACGTCACGGCATTCACATCCTGCTGTTACAATGATATCAATTGAGTTTCTAATTATCGTTAAGTTATCATGATCTGAGACAAGCCCTATTGCAAAATTGTTTTCAATCACAATCGAAGGTAAAAAAAAGAAAACCAACATTTATTTTTATTTGTCATATCTGCTATCACGTAGTTGGAGAAAAAAAAAGTAGAATAGTTAAATGAATATACAGTGAAATCTTAGTCTCCAGTTCTTAGACAAATGTATTTTTATAAAAAAAAAGGTATTCATAATTATATTTTTATTAATTGTTGATTACATTTGATACTGTACTCATAACATTTTTCAGTTTATTTAATGGTTTTCCTACATAAAATATCCTTTCCCTCGTCTTCTTGTCGTTACTTCAATTTATCTAAAATCACAACTTAAATCAAATAAATTAATGTTTTACAATAAATTTGACACATTTCGTTTTTTTTTATTGAGCAACAAATTATTGGCGTTAAACCATTGTAGAACATTTGAGAGAGCATTGTTTACATCGTTAATAACAGATTGCCGTCTAATAATAAATACCTTTTCTTTTATAAAAATACATTGGTCTAAGAACTAGAGACTAAGAGTTCAATCTGTATTCATTTGACTATCCTACTTTTTACTTTTTATTCTCTACTACGTGGTAGCACATATGAAAAAAAATAATCTTGGTTTTTTTACCTTCGATTGTGATTTAAAACAATTTAGCAATAGAGCTAATAAATAATTTATAAATACAAAGTGTAACAAGGAAAACAATTTAATAAAAACGTAACGGAATAAATAGTCAGCAAATTATCAACAGTTTCAGTATAAATATCAAACTTAATCAAAAACTTATCTGCAAAACATATTTGTAGCAGCTACTTCTTTAGTGAACTTAATTTGTAATACGTTCTTTAACGTTACACACCATTCAAAATAACAAGTCTTACAGATTTCACTCTATGAACTCGTCTTTTCGTCTAAACAAGGTGACTCACGTCATATGTACTTTCAGCCATGTCCGTGTGGAGAGTAATTTAGACATCGTAGTAGACCTTCAGCGACTAGATTTCAATATCGTTTCAATCTTCTGCAATGTCAAAAGTTAATTTTTTTGGTTGGATAATAGCAGATCTTATATATCGTCTGTTTTGTAAAGCCTTTGAGGCGGTCCTTGTAACGGATGAAAAACTCAATGGAGATACTGGACACTCTGTTATAAAATTTCCTGGAGTTTTATCTGATTTTAAGTCTTTACTATCTGATGAAAAATAAAATTATAAGTATTAAAAACTTTTCGTAACATATAAAATTAATTAGTTAAAGAAGCACATCTATAGGCAAATAATTAGTATAATAAATAATTTAAACAATATTAATAAGTAATAATAATAAAAAATACTATTGAAGTACATACCGTCAAGTCTTAATAATGACTTATTTTGAGATTCGATCTTAGCGAACTTTAGTTTCTTCAATGTGCTGTAGGAAATATTTCCTTTCCGTTTTCTGTTGGCTCGGTTGTATTGTTCAATGCGATCACCTAACATCCCACATATCTCAGAAAGACTCATATCCATTTTGATAAGTATGTATAATTATTTATTTTTAATGAATAGGATTATATTTCAACCCGTCAAATAATGAAGGTGAACTGGTGAATTAATGATATTTGATATTTATTCACGATTGTCAAGCTACGTTGATTCAAAAATGTCTAAAATTTTAAAAGAGAAAAGATTATTTGCCATTTAAGCTTCCGCGAGCAAAAACTAGATTTCGGCAAAAAATCTTGGTTTTCAAAAAATCAAAAGTTCAACTGCTCTTAAGTTACACTTGACCATTTCTTTCAACGATGCAAACAAAACACTCATCATCATCATCATCATCATTCATACACTCTTTTTACTACCTGTCCTATATATTATTATTATCTTCCTCTTTTTCTGTTAATAAGCTTGTAAATCGATTGCCGGCGAGACAGTAAGTACAGTAAACAACATTCTAATCAATCTACTGAAAATTACTGGTTTATGTTTGTTGAATTCTAAATATAAACATATAAGAGACGACGATGTCTGATTCTGATTATCTAAATAATCTTTTACTTTTTAGATAATTCCTAAACATCATTTTATATTATAGTAGGTACGTTACTATGCCATTCCAGCACCTTCTGGTTGTCACACACAGGATCTTCCACACGACTCAATACTATATGCAGTTAGTTAGATGAGGGCGACTACAGAACTAACAATTAATATAGGTTGTAAGAGTCGCAGTGTGATGTTTTATAACAATACACTAACACGGAATTCCTAGGCAACTAATAGGAAGTGTATAATAATCGAAGATCAATTCGGTGTATAACGATTCTACTCCTTAAAGAATTACAGAGGACGTTTTTGTCATTTTATCTTGAAATCGCAGTCCCGAAACATCAGTAAAATAGATGAAATACGCGATGGGCGAGAGATTTGCCAAGGGTTAAAAGAGGTCGCTTCTATGTGAAACAATATTTAAATGTTTAAACCAAAACTGTTTTTCCCTAGTCTACACAATGTTATCCTTTAATCTATTATTGGTGACAAAATAATTTCTTTTAAGTAATTTTATTTGTTAAATGTGTCAAATTTAGTTTACCAAATGTTTAAAATGTTAGATACAATGTACAATTAAATAATGAGGATTTGAACTTGGTCAAATCTACTACTTTCTTGGGCATTACTTTAGATGAAAATTTGAAATGGGGTCCTCATATATTTGATTTGTCAAGCAGACTTAATTCTGCTGCATACGCGGTTAAAAAAATACGTCGATTAACAAATATGGAAACTGCTCGATTAGTTTACTTTAGTTACTTTCACAGCTTAATGTCATACGGTATACTCTTATGTGGGAATTCGGCTGCCATTGACCATATTTACATTGCGGAAGAGGGCTGTTCGAGCATTATATAATATGAGACCAACAGACTCTTTAAGAAACAAATTTAAATAATTTAAAATTATGACTGTTTATAATCAATATATTTATGAAAAATTAATTTACGTTCATAAAAATATTTCAAAGTTCAGAAAAATTGTGATTTACATAAAATTAATACAAGACATAAAAATAAACTGGCTATGCCCGGCACTAGGCTCCATAAAATAGGTAAATCCTTTAAGAGTAATTGTATACGTTTTTATAAATTAAATAAATTTAAATTATATGTTAAAAATTACTTTAAAAAAAATCCTTCTATAGTGTAAAGGATTACATCGACGACGGTATGGCCTGGGAATGAATTGTATTGTATTGCGAATAGCTAGTAATCCCGCAATTTGTTTTTTGTTGTAAATTAATTTTGCTTTATCGACCTGCTGCATCACACCGATTCCTTAAAAACTACTTGCGGTAGCATCGGGAGTCGGGTTGCCTTCCTCCCTCAAATATGGCGAAGGGGATGAAGGCTGGCTCTTGTTTTATGCTCGTGCACGGGTGCTGCTTGCGGTGACTGGTTGTGTGGCAGGCCGAAAATTTATATATGTATATATATATATTTTATTCTGCTATTATTATTTCATTTTCGTTGCCTGACATCATTAGGCTTTATTTCCGATTGATTGCGACGGTTCTAGTTGTTCCAAAATTGCATTTAAGATTGACGTTTGTGAAACAGTGATCACAATAACAAAAAATATATCCGGCTGAGTTTGTTGTGTGGTTTATCTCAGACTAGGACGCGTTTGGAAGCCTCATAGCTTTAACATTAAGATGGAAAGTGCTTTTTCAGAAGGGCTTATTACGATAAATCTAGTATCGTAATAGGCCCTCCTGACACTTCCATGTTGAGGTACACAAGTGATCACTGATTATGATTCTAAGTGGAATAGATATAAATAAATAAATAAATAAAATAAATATATTCTATATCACAACAGCGTTTCTGTATTGTAGCTGAGTGATTGATTACATTTGATACCGTACTAATAACATTTTTCAGTTTATTTAATGATTTTCCTACATAAAATATCCTTTCTCTCGTATGTTTTTCCTTACTTCAATTTATTTTGGAAAGGGACATATTTCAAAATTACTTACATAATTGTACTTCGCTACTAATAATAGATTAAAGAATAACATTCTGTACATTATGGAAAACCGGTTTTGGTTTACACCTTTAAAAATCGTTTACATATAGAAGCGACCTCTTTTCACCTTTGGCAAATCTCTCGCCCATTGTGTATTTCGTCTATTTCAGTGATATTTCGGGACCGCGATTTCAAGATAAAATGACATAGGCGTCCTTTGTAATTCCTTAAGGAGTAGAATCGTTATACACCGAATTGATCTTCGATTATTATGTACACTTCCTATTTGTTATCTAGGAATTCCATGTTAGTGTATTGTTACAAAACATCACACTGCGACTCTTACAACCTATAATAATTATTAGATCTGTAGTCGCCCTCATCTAACTAACTGCATCTAGTAGTGAGTCGTGTGGAAGATCCTGCGTGTGAACACCAGAAGATGCTCGAATGGCATAATTACGTATCTACTTTGATATAAAATGATGGCTAAGCATTATCTGCAAAAGTAAAAGATTTTTTAGATAATCAGAATCATACATCATCGTCTCTTATATGTTTATATTTAGAATTCAACAAACGTAAACCAGTAATTGTCAATAGATTAATTAGGATGTTGTTTACTATACTTATTGTCGACAATCGATTTACAAGCTTATTAAAAGAAAGAAGGAAGATAATAATAATATGTAGGGCAGGTAGTAAAAAGGGTGTATGAATGATGATGATATAGATGTTTGGTCTGCATCCTTGGAATAAATGTTCAAGTGTAACTTAAGAGCAGGCGAGTTTCTATTTGAACATAATTAAGTAATTTCGTTATGGATCTATTTACTTAACGCCTCGTGTCAGAGGTAATAGAAAACAAGTTGCTTTTTTGAATGGTTCCATTATTTTCGGGCCTTAGAAAACCAAGATTTTTTTCCGAAATGTATTATTTTCTCGCGGAAGCTTAAATGTCAAAAAAACTCTTCTCTTTTTAAAATTTTAGACATTTCGGAATATTCTTTTATAATAATTTGCTAAAAGTAGGAAGTTAGCGCTATCAGTTACACAATAGCTACAGATGAGAATCATACATACATACATGGTTTACTTACATTGAAAGTAATCACAAATAACTAGTTGTTGACATTTTAAAGCTGACAAAGTATGGTCGTTACCTAATCGTTGCAAAAGTAATATAATTTTTAATGTAGATCTCCAAAATCAGAAGTCACCCAATACAACCCAATTAACTTAATTGCTACCCCCTCCGTAGAGCATTTATAATTACAATAATTATAAATAGTAAAACAAATATCATTAATTCACCAGTTCACCTTCATTATTTGACGGGTTGAAATATAATCCTATTCATTAAAAATAAATTAATATACATACTTATCAAAATGGATATGAGTCTTTCTGACATTTGTGGGATGTTAGGTGATCGCATTGAACAATACAACCAAGCCAACAGAAAACGCAAAGGAAATATTTCCTACAGTACATTGAAGAAACTAAAGTTCGCTAAGATCGAATCTCAAAATAAGTCATTATTAAGACTTGACGGTATGTATTTCAATATAAGTTTTTATTATTATTACTTATTATTATTGTTTAAATTATTTATTATACTAATTATTTGCCTATAGATGTGCTTCTTTTCCTAATTAAATATATGTGTTACGAATGGTTTTTAATAATTATTAATTTATATTTCAACAGATAGTAAAGACTTACTATTAGATAAAACTCCAGGAAATATTATAACAGAGTCTCCAGTATCATCATTGAGGTTTTCATCCGTTACAAGGACGGCCTCAAAGGATTTACAAAACAGACGATATATACGAAGATCTGCTATTATCCAACCAAAAAAGTTAACTTTTGACATTGCAGAAGATTGAAACGATATTGAAATCTAGTCGCTGAAGGTACTACGATGTCTAAATTACTCTCCACACGGACATGGCTGAAAGTACATATGACGTGAGTCACCTTGTTTAGGCGAAGAGATTAGTTCCAAGAGTGAAATCTGCAAGACTTGTTATTTTGAACGGTGTGTAACGTTAAACAACGTATTACAAATTAAGTTCACCAAAGAAGTAGCTGCTACAAATATGTGTTGCAGATGAGTGTTTGATTAAGTTTGATATTTATACTGAAACTGTTGTTAATTTGCTAACTATATATTCCGTTATATTTTTATTAAATGGTTTTTCTTGTTACACTTTGTATTTATAAATTATTTATTAGCCCTATTCCAAAATTGTTTTAAATCACAATCGGAGGTACAAAAAAAAGAAAACCAAGATAAATTTTTATTTGTCATATGTACTACAACGTAATAGAAAAATAAAAAAATAAAAAGTAGGATAGGTAAATGAATACAGAATGAACTCTTAGTCTCTATTTCTTAGACAAATGTATTTTTTTAAAAGAGATAATTATTATCATATTCTATATCGCAACAGCATTTCTGTATTGTAGCTCAGTGATTGATAACATTTGATACTGTACTAATAACACTTTCAGTTTATTTAATGATTTTCCTACATAAAATATCCCTTCCCTCGTCTGTTTGAGCTTACTTTAATTTATCTAAAATCACAATTTAAATCAAATAAATTAATGCTTTACACCAACGAGTATGCTAAATTCTTTGGAAAGAGACTTATTTCAAAATAACTTACATAATTGTTTTTCGGAACTAATAATAGATTAAAGAATAACATTCTGTACATTATGGAAAAATAGTTTTGGTTTAAACATTTAAAAATTGTTTACATATAGAAGTGACCTCTTTTCACCCTTGGCAAATCTCTCGCCCATTGTGTATTTCATCTGTTTCAATGATGTGTCGGGACTGCGATTTCAAGGTAAAATGACATGGGCGTCCTCTGTAATTGCTTAAGGAGTAGAATCGATATACACCGAATTGATCTTCCATTATTATGTAAATTTCCTATTTGTTGTCTAGGAATTCCGTGTTAGTGTATTGTTACAAAACATCATACCTCGATTCTTACAACCTATATTAATTATTAGTACTGTAGTCGCCTCATCTAACTAACTGCATATAATATTGAGTCGTGTGGAAGATCCTGCGTGTGACAACCAGGAGGTGCTGGAATAGCATAGTTACGTACCTATTATAATATAAAACGATGGTTAAGAATTACCTACAAAAGTAAAAGATTATTTAGATAATCAGAATCATACATCATCGTCTCTTATATGTTTATATTTAGAAATCAACAGACGTAAACCAGTAATTGTCAGTAGATTGATTAGGATGTTGTTTACTATAATTACTGTCTCGCCGACAATCGATTTACAAGCTACTAAAAAGAAAGAAGGAAGATAATAATAATATACAGGGCAAGTAGTAAAAAGGGTGTATAAATGATGATGATGATGAGTATTTCGTATGCATCCTTGAAAGAAATGGTCAAGTGTAACTTAAGAGCAGGAGAGTGTCTGTTTTTACATAATGAAGTCATTTAGCCATGGATCTTTTTACTTGACGCCTCGTGTCAGAGGTAATAGAAAACAAGTTGCTTTTTTGAATGGCTGCATAATTTTCGGGCCTTAGAAAACTAAGATTTTTTCCGAAATGTAGTATTTGCTCGCGGAAGCTTATATGTCAAATAAACTCTTCTCTTTTAAAAATTTTAGACATTTCGGTATATTCTTTTTTGTAAACGCAGCAAAATATGATAAATAGTTTTCTTACGCAAGGGGCTGTACTGATGGATTCAGGCACAGTTTGGAATATTAAAATATTAACATTAATCTTTGAGTTGTTCTAGGTTTAGGATGTGGACCTTTACTAATCTGCCTCAAGACGTAACACAATACGATACTAGTGATCTCAATAGGTATGTGTAAACAGTTTTGAAAAATTCACTATAACTACATACCTGAGTTGTTTAAAAATGTTTCATTGATCGATTTCAGAGTTTTTAAATATGATACTAATATAATACAATCCAATTAACTTAATTGCTACCCCCTCCATAGACCATTTATAATTACCATAACTATAAATAGTAAAACAAATATCATTAATTCACCAGTTCACCTTCATTATTTGACGGGTTGTAATATAATCCTATTAATTAAAAATAAATAATTATACATACTTATCAAAATGGATATGAGTCTTTCTGACATTTGTGGGATGTTAGGTGATCGCATCGAACAATACAACCGAGCCAACAGAAAATGCAAAGGAAATATTTCCTACAGCACATTGAAGAAACTAAAGTTTGCTAAGATCGAATCTCAAAATAAGTCATTACTAAGACTTGACGGTATGTACTTCAATATAAGTTTTTATTATTATTACTTATTATTATTGTTTAAATTATTTATTATACTAATTATTTGCCTATAGATGTGCTTCTTTTCCTAATTAAATATATGTGTTACGAATAGTTTTTAACAATTATTATTTTATTTTTCAACAGATATTAAAGACTTAATATTAGATAAAACTCCAGGAAATGTTATAACAGAGTCTCACGAATCATCATTGAGGTTTTCATCCGTTACAAGGACGGCCTCAAAGGATTTACAAAACAGACGATATATACGAAGATCTGCTATTATTCAACCAAAAAAGTTAACTTTTGACATTGCAGAAGATTGACACGATATTGAAATCTAGTCGCTGAAGGTACCACGATGTCTAAATTACTCTCCACACGGACATGGCTGAAAGTACATATGCGTGAGTCATCTTGTTTACATGAAGAGACAAGTTCGTAGAGTGAAATCTGCAAGGCTTGTTATTTTGAATGGTGTGTAACGTTAAAAAACGTATTACAAATTAAGTTCACCAAAGAAGTAGCTGCTACAAATATGTGTGGCAGATGAGTGTTTGATTAAGTTTGATATTTATACTGAAACTGTTGTTAATTTGCTAACTATTTATTCCGTTATATTTTTATTAAATTGTTTTCCTTGTTACACTTTGTATTTATAAATTATTTATTAGCCCTATTCCAAAATTCTTTTAAATCACAATCGAAGGTAAAAAAAAAGAAAACCAAGATAATTTTTTATTTGTCATATGTACTACCACGTAATAGGAAAATAAAAAAATAAAAAGAAGGATAGGTAAATGAATACAGAATGAACTCTTAGTCTCTAGTTCTTAGACAAATGTATTTTTTAAAAGAGGTAATTATTATTATATTCTATATCGCAACAGCGTTTCTGTATTGTAGCTCAGTGATTGATTACATTTGATACTGTACTAATAACACTTTCAGTTTATTTAATGATATTCCTACATAAAATATCCCTTCCCTCGTCTGTTTGAGCTTACTTTAACTTATCTAAAATCACAACTTAAATCAAATAAATTAATGCTTTACATTAACGAGTATGCTAAATTCTTTGGAAAGAGACTTATTTCAAAATTACTTACATAATTGTATTTCGCCACTAATAATAGATGAAAGTATAACATTCTGTACTTTATGGAAAAACAGTTTTGGTTTAAACATTTAAAAATTGTTTACATATAGAAGCGACCTCTTTTCACCTTTGGCAAATCTCTCGCCCATTGTGTATTTCATCTATTTCAATGATGTATCGGGACTGCGATTTCAAGATAAAATGACATAGGCGTCCTCTGTAATCCCTTAAAGAGTAGAATCGATATACACCGAATTGATCTTCCATTATTATATACATTTCCCAGTTGTTGTCTAGGAATTCCGTGTTAGTGTATTGTTACAAAACATCATACTGCGATTCTTAAAACCTATATTAATTATTAGTTCAATAGTCGCCCTCTTCTAAGTAACTGCATATACTTAGTATTGAGTCGTGTGTTAGATCTTGCGTGTGACAACTAGGAGGTGCTGGAATAGCATAGTTACGTACCTATTATAATATAAAACGATGGTTAAGAATAACCTACAAAAGTAAAAGATTATTTAGATAATCAGAATCATACATCATCGTCTCTTATATGTTTATATTTAGAATTAAACAGACATAAACCAGTAATTGTCAATAGATTGATTAGGATGTTGTTTACTATACTTACTGTCTCGCCGACAATCGATAAACAGGCTACTTAAAAGAAAGAAGGAAGATAATAATAATATACAGGGCAAGTAGTAAAAAGGGTGTATAAATGATGATGATGATGAGTATTTCGTCTGGATCCTTGAAAGAAATAGTCAAGTGTAACTTAAGAGCGGGCGAGTGTCTGTTTTTACATAATGAAGTCATTTAGACATGGATCTTTTTACTTGACGTCTCGTGTCAGAGGTAATAGCAAACAAGTTGCTTTTTTGAATGGCTGCATAAGTTTCGGGCCTAAGAAAACCAAGATTTTTTGCCAAAATCTACTGTTTGCTTGCATAAGCTTAAATGGCAAATAATCTCTTATCTTTTAAAATTTTAGACATTTTTGAATATTTTTTTTATCAACGCGGCTTAAAAATCGTGAATATGATGAATAGTTGTCTAACGCAAGCGGCTTTTGCGGTTTTATATTTATGTACTGATGGATTCAGGTACAATTTGGAATAACAAAATATTAACATTAATCTTTGAGTTGATTCTAGATTTAGAATATAGAGTTTTATTAATCTGCCCCAAGACGTAACACAATACGATACTAGCGATCTCAATAGGTATGTGTAAACAGTTTGGCGAATTCACTATCAACCACATGTGTGAGTTGTTTAAAAATGTTTCGTTGATCAATTTGAGAGTTTTTAAATAGTCTCCGCAAAAATAAGGTTCTTATAAATTGAAATATCAAGATACCTAACACGCTCCATTCACTATAGGGCAGGACAGTTATCAGGAGGACATTTAGGAAAAAAATAATAATGTGCTAAGAGTAGGAAGTTAGCGCTATCAGTTACACAATTGGTACAGATGAGAATCATACATACATGGTTTTACTTACATTGAAAGTCATCACAAATGACTAGTTGTTGACATTTTAAAGCTGACTAAGTATGGTCGTTACCTAATCGTTACAAAAGTAATATATTTTTTAATGTAGATCTCCAAAATCAAAATCACCCAATACAATACAAAATTAACTTAATTGCTACCCCCTCCATAGACCATTTATAATTACCATAATTATAAATAGTAAAACAAATATCATTAATTCACCAGTTCACCTTCATTATTTGACGGGTTGTAATATAATCCTATTCATTAAAAATAAATAATTATACGTACTTATCAAAATGGATATGAGTCTTTCTGACATTTGTGGGATGTTAGGTGATCGCATCGAACAATACAACCGAGCCAACAGAAAACGCAAAGAAAATATTTCCTACAGCACATTGAAGAAACTAAAGTTTGCTAAGATCGAATCTCAAAATAAGTCATTACTAAGACTTGACGGTATGTACTTCAATATAAGTTTTTATTATTATTACTTATTATTATTGTTTAAATTATTTATTATACTAATTATTTGCCTATAGATGTGCTTCTTTTCCTAATTAAATATATGTGTTACGAATAGTTTTTAACAATTATTATTTTATTTTTCAACAGATATTAAAGACTTAATATTAGATAAAACTCCAGGAAATGTTATAACAGAGTCTCCAGAATCATCATTGAGGTTTTCATCCGTTACAAGGACGGCCTCAAAGGATTTACAAAACAGACGATATATACGAAGATCTGCTATTATTCAACCAAAAAAGTTAACTTTTGACATTGCAGAAGATTGACACGATAATGAAATCTAGTCGCTGAAGGTACCACGATGTCTAAATTACTCTCCACACGGACATGGCTGAAAGTACATATGCGTGAGTCATCTTGTTTACATGAAGAGACGAGTTCGTAGAGTGAAATCTGCAAGGCTTGTTATTTTGAATGGTGTGTAACGTTAAAAAACGTATTACAAATTAAGTTCACCAAAGAAGTAGCTGCTACAAATATGTGTGGCAGATGAGTGTTTGATTAAGTTTGATATTTATACTGAAACTGTTGTTAATTTGCTAACTATTTATTCCGTTATATTTTTATTAAATTGTTTTCCTTGTTACACTTTGTATTTATAAATTATTTATTAGCCCTATTCCAAAATTCTTTTAAATCACAATCGAAGGTAAAAAAAAAAGAAAATCAAGATAATTTTTTATTTGTCATATGTACTACCACGTAATAGGAAAATAAAAAAATAAAAAGAAGGATAGGTAAATGAATACAGAATGAACTCTTAGTCTCTAGTTCTTAGACAAATGTATTTTTTTAAAAGAGGTAATTATTATTATATTCTATATCGCAACAGCGTTTCTGTATTGTAGCTCAGTGATTGATTACATTTGATACTGTACTAATAACACTTTCAGTTTATTTAATGATTTTCCTACATAAAATATCCCTTCCCTCGTCTGTTTGAGCTTACTTTAATTTATCTAAAATCACAACTTAAATCAAATAAATTAATGCTTTACATCAACGAGTATGCTAAATTCTTTGGAAAGAGACTTATTTTAAAATTACTTACATAATTGTTTTTAGCCACTAATCATAGGTAGATTAAAGAATATGCTTTATGGAAAAACAGTTTTGGTTTCACCATCTCACTTTATTATTGTATCCCTAGTTTAATAGTAGTTGATATTATTGTATAGTAGTTGTAGATTTGCCTGGCAACAACCTGTAACAAGAAATAGTTTTTAAGTAGGGTATCAAATAAATAGTAGTAAAATTGTATGTACCAGGCAAATGTGTGAAACAATACATGCCCATAGAATAAGAAAATATTTATAATCATATGTATTCAATCAAATTTTCATATTTGGAAATTATATCACATAGTAACAATCCTTAGGCAGTTACTTTGATAGTAACGATTAGACATACATAATTAAATAACTAAATAAACTTAAGAAAACATTTTTTACAAACTAGCTGCCACCTGATTGAATTACATTACACTCCACATAACTCACAAGACGCACACAATAAAAACACAACCTGAAATTTTTTTTTATCCCCTAAACAATGATTCCCTCCTCCCATGGGCAAGATTTCAGGAACCCCAAAAAAAAAAAAACCAATTAACTTAATTGCTACCCCCTCCATAGACCATTTATAATTACCATAACTATAAATAGTAAAACAAATATCATTAATTCACCAGTTCACCTTAATTGTTTGACGGGTTGAAATATAATCCTATTCATTAAAAATATATTAATATATACACTTATCGAAATGGATATGAGTCTTTCTGAGATTTGTGGGATGTTAGATTGTCATATATACCTACTACCACGTAATAGGAAAATAAAAAGTAGGATAGGTAAATGAATACAGAATGAACTCTTAGTCTCTAGTTCTCAGACAAATGTATTTTTTTAAAAGAGGTATTTATTATTATATTCTATATCACAACAGCGTTTCTGTAATGTAACTGAGTGATTGATTACATTTGATACTGTACTAATAACATTTTCAGTTTATTTCATGATTTTCCTACATAAAATATCCCTTCCCTCGACTGTTTGCCCTTACTTTAATTTATCTAAAATCACAATTTAAATCAAATAAATTAATGCTTTACACCAACGAGTATGCTAAATTCTTTGGAAAGAGACTTATTTCAAAATAACTTACATATTTGTATTTCGGAACTAATAATAGATTAAAGAATAACATTCTGTACATTATGGAAAAACAGTTTTGGTTTAAACATTTAAAAATTGTTTACATATAGAAGTGACCTCTTTTCACCCTTGGCAAATCTCTCGCCCATTGTGTATTTCATCTGTTTCAATGATGTGTCGGGACTGCGATTTCAAGGTAAAATGACATGGGCGTCCTCTGTAATTGCTTAAGGAGTAGAATCGATATACACCGAATTGATCTTCCATTATTATGAAAATTTCCTATTTGTTGTCTAGGAATTCCGTGTTAGTGTATTGTTACAAAACATCATACTGCGATTCTTACAACCTATATTAATTATTAGTACTGTAGTCGCCTCATCTAACTAACTGCATATAATATTGAGTCATGTGGAAGATCCTGCGTGTGACAACCAGGAGGTGCTTTAATAGCATAGTTACGTACCTATTATAATATAAAACGATGGTTAAGAATTACCTACAAAAGTAAAAGATTATTTAGATAATCAGAATCATACATCATCGTCTCTTATATGTTTATATTTAGAATTCAACAGACATAAACCAGTAATTGTCAGCAGATCGATTAGGATGTTGTTTACTATACTTACTGTCTCGCCGACAATCGATTTACAAGCTACTAAAAAGAAAGAAGGAAGATAATAATAATATTCAGGGCAAGTAGTAAAAAGGGTGTATAAATGATGATGATGATGAGTATTTCGTATGCATCCTTGAAAGAAACGGTCAAGTGTAACTTAAGAGCAGGAGAGTGTCTGTTTTTACATAATGAAGTCATTTAGACATGGATCTTTTTACTTGACGCCTCGTGTCAGAGGTAATAGAAAACAAGTTGCTTTTTTGAATGGCTGCATAATTTTCGGGCCTTAGAAAACTAAGATTTTTTCCGAAATGTAGTATTTGCTCGCGGAAGCTTAAATGTCAAATAAACTCTTCTCTTTTAAAAATTTTAGACATTTCGGTATATTCTTTTTTGTAAACGCAGCAAAATATGATAAATAGTTGTCTAACGCAAGGGGCTGTACTGATGGATTCAGGCACAGTTTGGAATAACAAAATATTAACATTAATCTTTGAGTTGTTCTAGGTTTAGGATGTGGACCTTTACTAATCTGCCTCAAGACGTAACACAATACGATACTAGCGATCTCAATAGGTATGTGTAAACAGTTTTGAAAAATTCACTATCAACTACATGCCTGAGTTGATTAAAAATGTTTCATTGATCGATTTCAGAGTTTTTAAATATGATACTAATATAATACAATCCAATTAACTTAATTGCTACCCCCTCCATAGACCATTTATAATTACCATAACTATAAATAGTAAAACAAATATCATTAATTCACCAGTTCACCTTCATTATTTGACGGGTTGAAATATAATCCTATTCATTAAAAATATATTAATATACATACTTATCAAAATGGATATGAGTCTTTCGGAGATTTGTGGGATGTTAGGTAATCGCATTGAACAATACAACCGAGTCAACAGAAAACGCAAAGGAAATATTTCCTACAGCACATTGAAGAAACTAAAGTTCGCTAAGATCGAAACTAAAAATAAGTCATTATTAAGACTAGACGGTATGTACTTCAATATTGTTTTTTATTATTATTACTTATTAATATTGTTTTAATTATTTATTATACTAATTATTTGCCTAAACATGTGCTTCTTTTACTAATTAAATTTATGTGTTACGAATACTTTTTAATAATTATAATTTTATTTTTCAACAGATAGTAAAGACTTGGAATTAGATAAAACTTCAGGAAATGTTATAACAGAGTCTCCAGTATCATCATTGAGTTTTTCATCCGTTACAAGGACCGCCTCAAAGGATTTACAAAACAGACGATATATGAGAAGATCTGCTATTATCTAACCAAAAAAGTTAACTTTTGACATTGCAGAAGATTGAAACGATATTGAAATCTATTCGCCGAAGTTACTACGATGTCTAAATTACTCTCTACACGGTCATGGCTGAAAGTGGATATGACGTGAGTCACCTTGTTTAGATGAAGAGACGACTTCATAGAGTGAAATCTGCAAGACTTGTTATTTTGAACGGTGTGTAACTGCTACAAATATGTGTTGCAGATGAGTGTTTGATTAAGTTTGATATTTATACTGAAACTGTTGTTAATTTGCTAACTATTTATTCCGTAATATTTTTATTAAATTGTTTTCCTTGTTACACTTTATATTTATAAATTATTTATTAGCCCTAATGCAAAATTGTTTTAAATCACCATCGAAGGTAAAAAAACCAATATTAATTTTTATTTTTATGTGCTACCACGTAGTAGGAGAATAAAAAAATAAAAAGTAGGAAAGTTAAACGAATACAGAGTGAACTCTTAGTCTCTAGTTCTCAGACCAATGTATTTTTATACAAAAAAAGGTATTTATTATTATATTCCATATCGCAACAGCGTTCCTGTATTGTAGCTAAGTGATTGACTACATTTGATACTGTACTAATAACATTTTTCAGTTTATATAATGGTTTTCCTACATAAAATATCCTTTCCCTCGCCTGTTTGTCCTCACTTCAATTTATCTAAAATCACAACTCAAATCAAATAAATTAATGTTTTACACCAACGAGTATGCTAAATTCTTTGGAAAGGGACATATTTCAAAATCACTTACATAATTGTATTTCGGAACTAATAATAGGTTAAAGAATAACATTCTGTACATTATGGAAAACCGGTTTTGGTTTACACCTTTAAAAATCGTTTTCATATAGAAGCGACCTCTATACACCCTTGACAAATCTCTCGCCCATTGTGATGGTGAGCTCTGTTGTGATCAAGCACTTGAAAACGTTTGCCAGAGAATCTAGTTGTTTTATAGTATCCGGTAAATCTGTGTTTTTCATAATTTCAAAATTGTTGGCATCGTAATCTGGCATTTTCCCTTTTTTCCAAATAATCTGTTTTTTTTTAGTAGTCTTTTCTTTGGATTTGGACGTTTTTGCAGAATGTAAATTAATATATGAATTTATTATTAATATATATTTATTTAAGCAATAAGAATTCTTAAATGCATACCAAGCCATATATGGCTGATTTTCAAAAGTGAAAATTAAGGAAAAAGAAGCAAAATCAAGCAAACATCAAACTTTCCCCACACTCTAGAAAGTCAAAAGAATCTAAATATATATGTCGGAGGCATAATAGTGGCTTGTTCGGTATTGATGACGTCTTCTGGTACAGGATCCGAAGCGTAGGTCTTAGGCAATTAAGCCACACAGACACAATATGACAATTCTTGTATTAAATGTAGGTAATCAGATATTACAAATTACTTTGTTGGTATACAATTATCAAAGTTGCGTGAACCACCGGTCCCGTTTGGGGGGTCCGGACTGTAAGGGTCAAACTAATCGAAATCCATGCTACACTAATCGAATACCATGCAATCGTCTCGATGCTCGCGGTTATTTAAAATGTCTCAGGTGCCACTCCAAACGATTCCGATCACGTGACTCAATACGTCACGGCGTCTACACCCCACTGTTACAATGATATCGATTGAGTTACTAATTATTGTTAAATTATCGTAATCAGCTACATATATCTTTTTATGTTTTACTAACCTTTTAGGTATTTATGTTTAATTTACAAAATAGCACTTTTTTCCTTTTACCCGACCCGTCGTATGTGCTGCACATAACCGTCCAAAAAAAATTACAGTTGACATTTGCAATGCACAAACTATTAACGTTTCGTTTTACGACAAAATTCCGGTTCATATGCAAGTTAGTTTTTTAAAATGAGATATATCATTAGCCTATAAAAAAATCATAAACTTCTGCGTCCAAATATGGTTTCGTATGCGGTAAGGGGTTAAATCAAATACATTCAAGTTTACACCAACGAGTATGCTAAATTCTTTGGAAAGACACTTATTTCAAAATGACTTACATAATTGTATTTAGCCACTAACCATAGATTAAAGAATAACATTCTGTGCTTTATGGAAACACAGTTTTGGTTTAAACATTTAAAAATTGTTTACATACAGAAGCGACCTCTTTTCACCCTTGGCAAATCTCTCGCAACTTGTGTATTTCATCAATTTCAATGATGTTTCGGGACTGCGATTTCAAGACAAAATGACATAGGCGTCCTCGGTATTTCCTTAAGAAGTAGAATCGATATACACGGAATTGATCTTCCATTATTATGTAAATTTCCTATTTGTTGTCTAGGAATTCCGTGTTAGTGTATTGTTACAAAACATTATACTGCGATTCTTACAACCTATATTAATTATTAGTTCTGTAGTCACCCTCATCTAATTAACTGCATATAGTATTGAGTCGTGTGGAAGATCCTGCGAGTGACAACCAGGAGGTGCTGGAATAGCATAGTTACGTACCTATTATAATATTAAACGATGGTTAAGAATTACCTACAAAAGTAAAAAATTATTTAGATAATCAGAGTCATACATCATCGTCTCTTATATGTTTATATTTAGAACTCAACAGACATAAACCAGTAATTGGCAGTAGATTGATTAGAATGTTGTTTACTATAATTACTGTCTCGCCGACAATCGATTTACAAGCTACTTAAAAGAAGCAAGGAAGATAATAATAATATACAGGGCAAGTAGTAAAAAGGGTGTATAAATGATGATGATGATAAGTATTTCGTATGCATCCTTGAAAGAAATGGTCAAGTGTAACTTAAGAGTAGGAGAGTGTCTGTTTTTACATAATGAAGTCATTTAGACATGGATCTTTTTACTTGACACCTCGTGTCAGAGGTAATAGAAAACAAGTTGCTTTTTTGAATGGCTGCTCTTCTTTTCTCTCTCTCTTCTCTTTAAAATCTCTTCTCTTTAAAATTTTAGAAATTTTTTAATATTCTTTTTTAGCAACGCAGCTTGAGAATCGTGAATATGATGAATAGTTGTCTAACGCCAGCGGCTTTTGCGGTTTTATATTTATGTACTGATGGATTCAGGTACAGTTTGGAATAACAAAATATTAACATGAATCTTTGAGTTGTTTCTAGGTTTACAATGTGGAGCTTTACTAATCTGCCCCAAGACGTAACACAATACGATACTAGCGATCTCAATAGGTATGTGTAAACAGTTTTGAAAATTTCACTATCAACTACATGCCTGAGTTGTTTAAAAATGTTTCGTTGATCAATTTGAGAGTTTTAAATTAGTCTCCGCTAAAATATGGTTCTTATAAATTGAAATACCAAGATACCTAACACGCTCCATTCACTGTAGGACAGGACACTTATCAGGAGGATATTTAGGAAAAAAATAATAATGTGCTAAAAGTAGGAAGTTAGCGCTATCAGTTACACAATAGCTACAGATGAGAATCATACATACATACATGGTTTTACTTACATTGAAAGTCATCACAAGTAACTAGTTGTTGACATTTTAAAGCTGACTAAGTATGGTCGTTACCGAATCGTTACAAAAGTAATATAATTTTTAATGTAGATCTCCAAAATCAGAAGTCACCCAATACAATCCAATTAACTTAATTGCTTCCCCCTCCATAGACCATTTATAATCACCATAATTATAAATAGTAAAACAAATATCATTAATTCACCAGTTCACCTTCATTATTCGACGGAAATATAATCCTATTCATTAAAAATAATTTAATATATATACTTATCAAAATGGATATGAGTCTGTCTGAGATTTGTGGGATGTTAGGTGATCGCATTGAACAATACAACCATGCCAACAGAAAACGGAAAGGAAATATTTCCTACAGCACATTGAAAAAACTTAAGTTCGCTAAGATCGAATCTCAAAATAAGTCATTACTAAGACTTGACGGTATGTAGGTACTTCAATATAAGTTTTTATTATTATTACTTATTATTATTGTTTAAATTATTTATTATACTAATTATTTGCCTATAGATATGCTCCTTTTCCTAATTAAATATATGTGTTACGAATAGTTTTTAATAATTATTATTTTATTTTTTAACAGATAGTAAAGACTTAATATTAGATAAAACTCCAGGAAATGTTATAACAGAGTCTCCAGTATCATCATTGAGTTTTTCATCCGTTACAAGGACGGCCTCAAAGGATTTACAAAACAGACGATATATACGAAGATCCTCTATTATTCAACCAAAAAAGTTAACTTTTGACATTGCAGAAGATTGACACGATATTGAAATCTAGTCGCTGAAGGTACTACGATGTCTAAATTAGGGAAGACCCGGGGTGGTAGGCTATAGGGGCAGGTAGATTAATCAATGATAACTCGTCACTATCACGTGATTTTCGTCAACCAAACACGAGGATTTGTCTTACCGCGATCCGCAAACTTGTGCCAAGTCAACAGCGACTGTCGCGAGGCGTTTGCGATTATGATCAGATATTGTGTTTTTGGTCTCGTTAAGCATTTTTTTTCGTTCGTACTGTTTTTGTGATTGTGCCTTCAAATCTGTTAGAAACAATATTGTTCTTAGGCCAAATTAAAATATAATAGTTCTATTATATATAGTACAATATTGCTTCTATGTTAATGCTATAGTTTACACGCGATTAGCAGGCCAAATTTAAAATGGCGTCAAGGGCTGGTTGACAAATTTTGTTCAGGGTAGGTAGACTAATCCTATTCCGCCAGTAAACCTGGAGAACAGTAGATTTAGTATATTACGTGTAAGTTATGGGCTCATTCTAATTGTGCAAAAGGTGATTTGCTATTTGTAAGAACTGTGATTCTCATTTAGAAGAGTCTCAATTTAAATTTTAAATAAGCCTTTAATAAAAGTAGATAACATGAGACAGGTTGTACTCAAAGTTATGTTTGTTTTAAGATCATGTTTTTTGTTTTGGTAATTGATTGAAAGTTTATAATAAATGCACATTTTAAATATGATTTTCATAGTTTTAATAGTTTATAATATTAGATACTCACAGGTTTATGTATGTATGTTGAAAATCGTACAATATAATATGAATGCAATGTGATTTTTGACTAGGGATTTATTACAATAAATAGGTAGGTAGGTAAGGTTGGAACAGAAAATACAAAGAATTATTGTTACTTATTGTAATTTTTAAGTTTTATTAATCTGTAAAATAAGAGAATTAAAATTTTTTACATTTATCAAAGTTCTTTGTGAATGGAGTTTGGATCTCAAATTTAAGTTTGTTTATTTTAAATAGTTTCTATCATTTAGTAAATTTTGGTACTTTATTTTATATTAATCCTCCTTATTTACATTAATCACTGCCTAGGTCAACCTACCCCATGTGTATGGTTAACTTACCCCGGTCATGGGGTAGGTTGGCCAAGCGTCAGGGGTTTACAAAATCTGCTGAATAAGTATTATAGTGATGAATATTTAGGTCATACTATAGTATTTTAGGTACCTGAATAGGTTTTCTATCTGTAGGAATTGTTGTTTTTGTCATATAAGGTTAGACGTCAAAGATGTACGAGCTTAGGTCAAAAGTTAGTCAACTATCCCCGGTCTTCCCTACTCTCCACACGGACATGGCTGAAAGTACATATGACGTGAGTCATCTTGTTTACATGAAGAGACGAGTTCATAGAGTGACTGTAAGACTTGTTATTTTTAACGGTGTGTAACGTTAAAAAACTTATTACAAATTAAGTACACTAAAGAAGTAGCTGCTACAAATATGTTTTGCAGATGAGTGTTTGATTAAGTTTGATATTTATACTGAAACTGTTGTTAATTTTCTAACTATTTATTCCGTTATATTTTTATTAAATTGTTTTCCTTGTTACACTTTGTATTTATAAATTATTTATTATCCCTATTGCAAAATTGTTTTAAATTACAATCGAAGGTAAAAAAAGAAAACCAGGATTAATTTTTATTTGTATACGTTTCGTCAACGGCTGTGGTCACGAGTAGAGTCTACTCGTGACTCGCCATTGCATTACGGCCGAAACGTGGAGAGTCGAGGTAAATACTTCGATCAAAATAGTACGCGATTAAGTCCCGTTTACAGTTTAAAAACATAACTAGTTGTTGACATTTTAATGGTGACTAATAAGGGTCGTTACCTAAACGTAATATATTTTTAATGTAGATCTCCGAAACAAGAAGACACCCCATATAACCCAATTAACTTAATTGCTACTTAACACAATAAATATAAATAGCATGGTAAAAGCGTCTTTATTGTGCAAACATATTATGAATTTAAGATCTAAATTTAATCCTGTTAATGACACATCTCGTTTGAATAATAATATTAGAAACTCCATTACTTAAAGACGCGCGTGTAGTTATACCGAAAATAATCAACTTTTCGATACATATTATTCAAACTTAATGTTTAACACCTAACGCTAATAATTTCAACGAATATTTTTTTTAAATCTCGAATTCCGTGTTTTTTACAGGTATCATATTAAATGGCTCTAAGTAATAATCTCTGTGATGAATGCGGTAGAAGATACCTAAAGATGCGATATCCATCCGCAATGCCAAAGGATCAAGCCTTTTATAGAGCAGTTGGTCTCCGACAACTCGAACAACTTGTCGATGCGCGCAGTCATATAGTAGAAGTTGGTATTGGGCAATCTTGACCAGAGATAAAAACAGCACACCATGTATGGCGACTTGCCGTTCCTATACTTTATAAAGCGCAAGCCTTTGGTTTCCCCGAGAAGTACTGCCTCGCTCTGTTGCTCACTTCTAGTTTCTTCCACCATTCAATGTCTACTTTCACATCAATATTCAGTATAATAGTCTAGAAACACTTAAAAAATCGCAAAAACGGAGCCGTTTTATTATTATTTTTTAAGAAAGACAAAACAAAATTGTTATTATTAAGAATAAATATTCGCTCAAACAGAAGATTTTTTTTTACACACAAGTCAATCAATTGTGCTAAATAATTACACACACCAATAAAGCTTACTACCGAAGTAAAAATATAGTACCTACTCTGAAATACACACATTAAAAAAAAAAATTAAACATTCAGATTATTTAATTAATTGGTGAAAGATTAATTGTTTCAGATAAAAGAAAGTATAATAACGAGGTATGTAACCAAGCTTCCAAAAATCTGTAATAAACAAAAACCTTTATTAGAACATTTTAGATAAAATTTAATTCATTGTTTTAAATGAATTTTAATCGATTTAAAATTAAATTAAAAAATTTACCTTCAAAATTAGTGATCTGCTGAGATTAAACAGTCCTAAAGGAGAGTATGTGGGTTTGTTCAAGTTGATAACTCGCCAAAATAAAAGTAGTTCATTGTTGATATATTTCTTGTCGATATTTTTTAATAAAAGGGATGTAAGAAGAAGCTGAAGCCTTTGCATCTGCAATTTTACTATCAAATATTTATAAGTTTTAAATTTTTCTCCTTAAGCACTTTTTTGTTCCATGATAAATCATGTCATTAAGAAAGTTTTGATTCTACCATGAGATCAGATAGTACCTGTCAAAAGATAACAGTTAAAGTATTTTTAAAGCCAGTTAAATGATCTTGGTCACATTATCCTTATTTTCATTAATTCAGATTCAAATAAACAATGAATGAATTGTAAGAAGATATAAATAAGAACAATTTCGGCATCTAAATAAAAGTATTCATTTAAGTACCTCTAAATGCGTCTTGTGGATGGGTTCAACGAATACTACCAAAATTACAGAATACTTGACTAACCAATAAATCGCTATGAAGTTTAGTTCAAAGTTTTCTGTAAAAATAGTTTATAATATTATACAAAAAATATCATGAATTAAATCATATTTATATTATCATAAGCGAAACAAAACAACTCCAAAGATACTCGTATACGTATACTTCAGAACAAACAAATGAATATATGTTTCTTACGTTCATCCGGGGTAATAACATAAAGTATTAATTCGTATGTGGTTGGCAGTAAGTTCAATGCATTAGACATTATTAAAATCGCGATGAGAAAGCTGTCCCCTTCTGTCGATGTTGAAATAATTTTGCATATATGTATGTAGTTTGCAACACACTGGCGTATGAATTTTGCAGGCTCTTGAATCTTCTTCGCTCTTGCTTTATCTAAGTTCCCAGACAACACATTTATACTTATTAATAGTTCTTAATATATTGTTATTCCTAAAATATTTAATCACACAACTCTTTTCTAGACGTCCTAAATCAACTAAAGACAAAACTGTTATTATAAATACATATATATGTCACACATAAATCAGCTGCGCAAGAATATCACCATGAGCAGTGTGACCAGCGACATCTACCACCTATTCAGGCGGTAGCTGTTTATATGTATATATGTAGTCTGCATATTATATTCATTCAAACCACATATATACATAATATACATCATACATTAAAAATAAGTTTTTAAATATTCTGATAGAAGTAAATTAACGGACGGATAAGAGATATTTAAATTTGATGTTCTTTTATTGTATGATTTTTTATAGATTTTCTGTGATGTCGATCATCGACCAAGATTCAATTCTGAGTTTTAGAGTGTTCTGTTTCTTGTATATTTGTCATCGCTTGACCAGATTTTAGGAAGCTCTATACTACCAGCAATCAGCAGTGGTCACCAATCAGCAGTACTTTTTTCAGGGTAAGCTTTTGAATGATTTGGCCGGTTTTCAGGGGTTCAACCACTGTGAACTCAATTACAATCTGTGTCAACTACAGCATTATGGTGAATGTTTTATTCCTAGACAGCAAGAAGCAGGTAGTGAATGTAAATGGTAAACGAATTGTTGGTACAAGCATAAAAGTTGGTGTCCCACAGGGTTAGATATTAGGCCCATTTTTATTTTTAATATACATAAATGATTTATCATACCCAATCAAAGACAATAGGGAATTTGTATTATTGGCAGATGACACGTCACTATTATTTAAGTTAAAACAAGGCGAGACTATTCTAAATGGTGTAAACCATTCTCGGACCAAAATTATTCATTGCTTACGTAACGTAAATAATTTATATTTGAATAGTAAGAAAACCAAATGAATTAATTTTTAACACCAAATGTAAAGGGAGTCAAACCCAGTGTGCTGTTAGATAGTAAACACTTAGATCTTATGAACAGCGCGGTATTCTTAAGTGTTAGCCTAAATAAAAAAACTTCAATGTGGTTCACATAAAACTAAACTAGCGAACAGACTTAACTCCACAGTTTTGCAATTAAGAAAATACGCAGTTAAAGCAAAGTTACAGCGTGGCTTGTTTATTTCAGATACTTCCACAGCGTGATATCTTAAGGTTTACTTTTATGAGGACACGCAGATGATATTCAAACTATTTTGCATATTGTAGAAACGAGCTATTCGAGTAATCTACAACCTGTCTAGTAGACTCCTTCGGAGAAATATTTAAGAAAATTAAAATTTTTATTTTACCGTGTCAATATATATTTTAAAATTTAATGTACATTCACAAAAACTTAGACAAAATTAAAAACAATAGCGATGTGCTCTTTTAAATAAAAGAAATAAAGAGAAACTTTACACCAGGACCCACCACCACCTGGTACTAAAGTACTAACATATTACCGCATAAAAAAATCTGTAATCGGCAGCTTAAAAGAGTGGGAAAGAGTTTCTTTGCCAGGATTTTTTCATGGGCTCAACTAATTAAACGGGGTTTTTTACAAGTCAATTACAAATACGACGACGAAGCTTCTTAGCATTCCATGGATTCACCGTGCGGGTGCCGGGCCCATCGCGTTGCAAGGAGAGGAGTGCAATCAGTGTCTGGGACTTGCGACCCGGGAGTAGGTTTAAGGGGCCCCTTTATTATGCGCAAAAACGCTCATGCCGCCTTTGAAATACGTTCTAGAAATGAACCGATGCTTGTTCTAGAAAGGCCAAGGTCTTTAAGTAGGCAGTAGTAGTAGGTAGGTAATAGAGAGATTTTGCTGTTATACCTCTCGCTCCCACTTCTACCGCGTACAAACTAACTATAAATTTATTCCTGATCAGTTCGTTGGTCAGTTCGTAATACTTATTGGTCTTGAATGTGTGATCGCTTGGGATGTTTGTTTCCCAAGGAACAGTAAGCTCCACAAGTATCACGCGCCTCAGATGTTTCGAATACAGGAATAAGTCCGATCTGGATGACGAAACACCAAAATCCCCAGGGATTTTGTAATGCTTTTCATACGTGTCCATCATGAGAATCTAATCAGGAGCCACGCCTAATATTGAATAAGGCTTTGCTTTTGATTTTTTGGAGAAGCCAATAACATTTATAAATAAACGTAAAACATTTTCATGCAATAAAGAATTTTTAACTTTGACTTTTGTGTTGATTATTTGCGATTATCGTCGAAGATATTTTTTTCTTCGCAAGTAACCTGAAGTACGATTTGTAATTTCCTTATTTATGTGACGGCTAGGTGACGTAACGTAGCACTCTCAGAGTATATGTTGGTGTGCTTCACTAAATTTCACTTGGTTCCGCTTCTACAATCACCTGTAAATCTTTATTATCTCGGTAGAGCTCATATTGAAGACAATAAATAATAAAAAAAGAAATAATAAAAATTTAATAAACCCCCGATACAAAAAGACCTCTAAAAAGAATAAAAATAATATTAGTATATACTTATTGAATTCGTTACGTCGGGGGACCGTTTTACTTACGCTGATAGTGTATATATTACGAAGTTAATTATTGAGGACTTAGACTATACGATTCGATGTTGTAATTTCTTTATTTGCCTTGTTAACTTACTTGCATTTTAATTTCTTCCTTTATTAAACGGTCCCCCGACGCAACGAATTCAATAAGTATATACTAATATTATTTTTATTCTTTTTAGAGGTCTTTTTTATCGGGGGTTTATTAAATTTTTAATTTTTTTTTCTGCTTTTTAAAGTTATGTAACTAGTTTCTGAATTGTACTAAATGAACCTACAGATACACAAAAATTTCAATTGTTTAAGTAGGAAAGATTCGTTTGTTTGTTTGAGTTGAATAGGCTCCGAAAGCTACGGGACGATTTTTAAAAAAATATTTTAGCATTATAATCCTATATTATGATGTACAAAGGTTACATCAAATACGAGAAATATATATTATATTTAATCCACGTGAAAGTTTCGACAATGTAATAAATTATAAATGTTTTAAGTAACATGATTCAAAACTTTTTCATATGGGTAGGAAGATAGGTAGGTTTCATATATATGAATATTAATAAATATAAACATTTAGAGTTAAAATGATTTACAATCACTTATGACACTATGATGAAGGGATTTATATTATCACTAGCAGTTGCCCATGATTCTTTATGACTACGATCATAAGTCATATAAATATATTTTTACAGTCTACGTGGACGCAGTCACGGGCAACAGCTATCCCTAATAAAGTACTTTACCTGAGAAAGTAAGTGTAAAAACTTTTTGGCCCTCATAACAAGGCTTTTTTTCTATATAGCGGGTAAAACAGCTGGGAACAGCTAATTATTGCATAAAAACCTCTCCCCCGCACGAATATATCAATATCTTGAAGACGACTAATTTTATTTCAATCAAACATAAATAGAGACCATCTCGACAAACATAGCTTACGATTAAAAAAGACCGCATTCAAATCCGTTTACGCGTTTGGCCGCAAACAGGTAGTTATTGCATAAGAACCTCTCCTCCGCACGATATCTTGAAGACGGCTATTTTTATTTCAATCAAATATAAATAAGAAACATCTCGATGAGCATAGCTTTCGATTAAACAAAACCGCATTTAAATCCGTCCACGCGTTTGGCCGCAAACAGCTTATTATTGCATAAGAACCTCTCCCCCGCACGAATAAAACGTCAATATCTTGGAGACGACTATTTTTATTTCAATCAAACATGGATAAGAAACATCTCGACAAGCATAGCTTTCGATTAAAAAAAACTGCATCCAAATCCGTCAACGCGTTTGGCCGAAAACAGCTAATTATTGCATAAGAATCTCTCCCCCGCAAGAATAAAACGTTAATATCTTGGAGACGACTATTTTTATTTAAATCAAACATAAATAAGAACCATCTTGACGAGCATAGCTTTCGATTAAAAAAAATCGCATAAAAACCCGTCCACGCGTTAGGATGCAAACAGCTAATTATTGCATAAGAACCTCTCCCCCGCACGAATAAAACGTCAATATCTTGAAAACGGCTATTTTTATTTCAATCAAACATAAATAAGAACCATCTCGATGAGTACAGCTTTCGATTAAAAAAAACCGTACTCAAATCCGTCCACGCGTTTGGCCGGAAATTTGCCATAGACAGATACACAGATACACAGATACACAGATACACAGATACACAGATACACAGATACACAGATACACAGATACACAGATACACAGATACACAGATCGACAGGTTAAACTTATAACACCCCTCTTTTTAGTCGGGGGTTAAAAAAAGAAACCAACGATCCCAACTTTCATATAAATTTGAACCAAAAGCACTATATTTGAGTCTTGAGATATAATTGGCCAGTTTATCAAAATTTCAATATTAATAATTTCAATATGAATAATTCATAATCATATTTCTCGTACAAAAACCCTGATAACTACCTGTTATGCCTTCAAACTATATTTACTCTCCATGTTATCTTGTTTCTTCAAATCCACTTATCGTCCTTTCCAAATGACAAATTTCTAACTGGTAAATCTAGATTAGTGATTGACATTCAGTCGAAGTTCAAAGTCAAAGTTTTTCTATTTAAGATTTTGTGAGAAAGCAAAATGTCGTAAATACAAATAGTTAAATAAAGATACCTGGTTTTGATCGTGCATTTACAAATTGTACTTTATTTGATTCGTTCCACGCTGGTAGAGGCACTATATGTATTTGTGAATTTACTAGAATTAAAATCATTAAAGTTAGCTAAACGTGGTCGAAAATATATGATTATTATTTTCATTTATTAGATCTTAAAGATTTATAAATTACCTTTCGTTGATAGGCTTTTATTTAATGTTTCAAGAGAATCGGTTATAAGTTTTAAAGACGTCCAAGTTCTTTTAGTGAATAAAACAAATTGCACTTCTGATAAATTTATCATATAGTAAGCAATTAGAACCATAAAATGAAGAGAAGTGTAACTGACTGAGGAATTTTTAAATGTTTTAAATTTAATTGCCAAGAAACACTTAATTTTAAGATAATAATATTAGACAAGCAAAATGTTACTTTTATGTCATAATTTAACAAACAATTTATAATTATAGTAATTATGTATGTTTGAAGTTTTCCACGGATATAGCATTAAATATATAATATTATTTGTGTTATTCATACTTGTTCTCAGAGATTGAACGTTGAGTAAGAAATCATAGAAACGTATCACCAAAGACACGTGCAAATATATCAAAATTAATATATGTAGTAAGTTTCTTTTCATTGACCTTTTGAAGACAATCTCCCCAAATTTCGCGGTCGATCTGCAAATATTTCAAAAATTACCATTGGTAAATTTGGTTATGACGAGATTTGACATAACTGAGAAAGTCATATTAACCTTATCAAGTTCTTTTAGAAATCTCATTGATCGCAACGTTCTCTTAGAAGAGGTAAATACACTGACAGATGCCGCAGCAATGACACATAATTTAGAAATCCACTTAAATGTTTCAAATCCCAACACTGGTCCATATGTTTGATAGTATAAAGGAGAAGTTGCAACATATATAAAAAAACTTAAAGCTGAAATATTGAAGTAATGTTATGTTTTTTAGTTTTAATTGTAATTATAGTACTTAATTAGAAACCGATTGTGTTATATTCGTATTCGACACAAAAATCCCTGTTTTCTTTGTATATATTACGTTACATAAAACCGTAATTAAACAATTTGTCCAAAAATATCAACTATTAAAAAATTTGGTAAAAATACAGTATATTTTATGCTATAGTTTATCAGTAGAAATGTTTTTGGTTATTAACATGCATTAGTAAAAAGAAAGAAAAAGCAACGCAAAATACTTATGTAAAGTCTATGGATGGTATCTATATAAAAAAAAAGATATGAATTGAGCCTTCTATACCAGTAATTGTAATAAATAACTTCGCGCATATGACCAAGCAAGAAGACACACGATGCTCATCTTCACGTTGGAAGGGTGCGACACCGGCTACTCGACAGAACTGCAGCATCACGCCAAGAGCACCTGGATACATTGTCTCAATCAACTTCTAAAAGTGTTAGCCTTAGATTAGAGAAAGCATACTTCTCATATGAACAAATAAAAAATCAATATGAATATAAATCAATGTAGTGTAAACCCTGTAAGTGCATGTATGGGGTCGAGACAAGATCGTAATTACCATTTTAAATAGAAAATTACTGTATTATTATGTTATGTCGATGCTTAACACAAACAAAGTATTAAAATTTTTAAATTAATATTTTTCTGCAACAATGTATAAGTAACATACATACTTAGATATATGAATATGTAATATTATTTTGACTGTGCTTTATAAAAACAACATAGTGAAGTTTTTATACTTACTTCCTTATCAATATCATTATCTTAATTATTTATCGTGAGATTGAAATTTGTCGAAAAATAGTGAATGAGTGTACCAAAACATTCCAAGCATTATTTTTCAATAGTTCATTAACTATCCATAGCAAACCGTTACATTTTGAACGAAATGACAAAAATCTAAATCGGACAGGATTTTGAACCTACCGGTAAATAGTGAACGGCCCCTGATTGATCGGTATTAGGAATAGTTCGTGCTGTAGTGTTAAGCTAAAAAAGAAATGTGTTGAATTGTAGATAGTTTAGAACTTCACAATTTTTTTGACAGTTTACAATATCATGAGGTAAATTATAAACTAATTGTGACATATTCGGTACATTATGGCATGGAATTGATATGGGTATGTAATAGACGTTTTTCAAAGTGCTTAATGCTTTGGTAATGTATATTGCAGAGAATGAAGAGATTGTTAAGATGAGATAGATGAAGGTGGAGATTTTTTGGTTATAAGAAAAGAATTAACGAAATATATAAAAGAGTGCATAGAGATAGTGATTACAGAGACCGCAACTCTGACTGCATTATTTAATATTGCCATAAAACTCGACAACACTAATATCCATTTAAAAAAGAGTAATTCAATTGTCATAAAATTGTAAAGTGTCTTTGAAGTCTCTCTCTCTTTCAAGAAATCTTTTGCTCATTATCACCTATACAAGTATTATTAAGTATAGTTAATATATGGTATAACATTTTGAAATAATATAATTAAACTATTTCGCCAATGTTAAGTAGAATGTCAAATCAATTTTATTCAGAATAGTCAGATGGTGAAAACTTTAGAATTTCGTTTTTATTTTATTTTTACTTCGACTTCCACCCATACTGCTTATACCATACCTATATTTTTATGGATGAAGTACATAGTTAAATTCCATAAAGTATCCCTTTTAAAAACTTACGGATTTTTTTTTGACTTTTAATCCCCGATCCTAAAAGAAAGGTGTTATAAATTTGACTTATGTATCTGTATATCTATGTTATGTAACGTAGCAGCCACACGCATGGAGGGTTTTAAATGCGTTTTTTTAATCGAAAACTTGGTCCATAGAAATGGTTCTTAGATATATTTGGTCGAAATAAGGCAGTCGTCTCCAAGATATTGAACTTTTATTGTACTTGTGAAACATTCTTATACAAAATTGTTAGTAAAAACCTAAACAAGTAAAATTAGTGTGTTCGTAGGTTTATTTAGTACAACATAGAAAAAAAAAATAAAAAGTAAAAAAATAATTAAATTGAAAATTTAAGGAACTCCCATACAAAAAGACCTCTAAAAAGGATAAAAATAACATTATTTTATATTTTTTGAAGTCGTTGTGTCGGAGGGACCACTAAATAAAGGAAGAATAAAAAATACAGGTAAATGACTGATTCAAATAACGAAATAACAATATCAAATTGGATAGTCTAAGCCCTCATTCATTAATTAGTTCAGAAAATTTTATAAAATAGACACCATCGTCAACGTACAACGATCCCCCTACGGAACGACTTCAATAAGTACATAATAATGTTAGTTTTATCATAATAATGTTATTTTTTTTGGACGTCTTTTTGTTTCAAAGGTTTTTTCAATTTTTAATTTAAATTAAAAAAATATATATTTGATTAACAGACGATGTCAATGTGAATCAATTTGAATAATGATGGTGATAACAAAAGCATAGGCTATGAATCAATAGTGCAGAATAGGATTTTTATCGGTTTTGATATCACACAGAGGTTCGCAAATCATATCTATGTGATTGTGATAGTGAGTGATATCAAAGTGATCGATGTGACTGTAATTATAACAGACATATGAATGGTCATCAAATGACATATGAGTGTCGTAAACATACACGACATATGAATCAACCATATGAATATCTTAGACAGTCCAAAGTATGTAGAGCTAAGAGCAGTATAGATCAAGTGGACTATAGACTAAAAGTCTATATGAATTTCATTGCAACATTAAAATAGTATAATTTTAATAACGTAAAAAATATTTATATTTTTTTTATAAATGCCCTAAACTTTTGTGTAAGGACCTTAATAAAGATGGCTGTAAGATAATTAATTATATTATGATTTATTTATTGTATTCATATTATTGAATATTTATACATATTTTTGTTATAAGTATAGTATGAAAAGCATTACAAAATTCCTGGAGATGTTGGTGTTTCGTCATCCACTATTCTGTATTCTAAACATCTGAGACGCGTGATACTTGTGGAGCTTACTGTTCCTTGGGAAACAAACATCCCCAGGGATCACACATTCAAGCTCAATAAGTATTACGAACTAACCAACGAACTGATCAGGAATAAATTTATAGTTAGTTTGTACGCGGTAGAAGTGGGAGCGAGAGGTATAACAGCAAAATCTCTCTATAGCCTACTTAAAGACCTTGGCCTTTCTAGAACAAGCATCTGTTCATTTCTAGAACGTATTTCAAAGGCGGCATTAGTAGGTTCTTTCCAAATTTGGTTAGGTAGGGAGAGGAGGGTGGAGGGTGAAGGTGAGCGTTTTTGCGCACAATAAAAGGGCCCCTTAAACCTACTCCTGGGTCGCAAGTCCCAGGCACTTCTTGCACTCCTTTCCTTGCAACGCGATGGGCCCGGCACCCGCATGGTGAATCCATGGAATTAAAATGACATTAAAATTTTTATTTAGCATCTACAAGAAGTTGCTGTAAAAAAGAAAAGGTCATAGGGTACGACGGTCAGACGATATATTTTGTTTCTTGTTTAGTTCTTTGTTTGTTGAATTGTAAATACGAAAAATAGAGTAGTGGAATATTAAAAAAACCAGTGATAAAAAATTGCATTTTATTATTTCCGAATACGAAACCTGAATAAAAATAAGATTCCCATATTAAAGATCTTATGCTCCATATTCTTACAAAGAAATAAATAATTATGATTAATAATAATAAAGATTATATTTTGGTGATCGCTCCAAGATTCACCCGGATATACTTGACGGTTTCTTTATATGTAGAGTTCTTAAATTGCTTCAATGTCTTACATTAAACAGATGCCTCGCGCTAATCAATTCAGTTGTGGCTTCAAGGTCCTTACTAGCTCTCCGAGAATGAGTCTATTTGGCATTTATCAATACTCGAAACTTAGTGGTATACCTAGTGGTACGGACGAAGATAGACGTAATTCTCTATTTTTTGACAAATCCTCAATGTTTCCAGGTGGTGATGTTTTAAGCGAAAGTGATGTCAATTGTTTGTTAAAAAGATTCATATCCCAAAATACATTAAAATCTTAGAGAAAAGTTTGTTTTAAAACCTTTAATTAAAACGGTTCAACATTCAGCGTTTAAAGATTATATAACTAATATTTCAACATTATTTATTCTATTCAATAAAACATTTGAAAAGAATTATATTTTGTTACATTTCATACATGTTAAAGGTTGATTATGTTGTTTTTTGTAGTTTAAGTTATTATTACATTTGTTTTCTAGCACAGCAAGAACTGTAAACATTGCCAAATTTACTGAACTAGCGACCTACGTATGTGATGTTTTTAAATAGGTGTGAACGAAATAGGTTTGTGTGTATGTGTGTTTTTAAAAAACAGTGTGTAAAAAAAACTACCGGCGTAAATGTTGTTAATGTCCTTAAACTTGGTTGCTTTATAACGCAATGACAGACTATGAGTATCAATTGGCACATTGTTATTTTTTCGTGATAGGTAAACCTTAACTGTACTGTGCTGTGCATAAACTTCGCCAATTAAAGTTGTCAGACTATTCGCATACTGGTGTTTTATGAAACAAACAGAACCAAAATAATTACTGTGAATTATTTTTTTGTCAACAATACCATGGTACGGTCAAAAAGCGACGCATCGCACAGAAATCGACTTGCCTTTTAGCCGAGAGTGACGGATCGATTCCAGATCCGTGAGAGGGAATGAGATAGCACGTGCGCTGTTGTCGTCTTTCAAGGTGAAGCTAATAGTTGATCATAATGTAATAGAGAGGTTTGGTAAATGAATAGGACTATCGTTAGATTACATATTTGGCAAAGCAAAGTCATACAAGTATAACTATTTTATATAATAGAGGCATATAAGTATATCCATTTTCGTACATGATATTTAAATAATTAGGTATAACAAATGTTATTTTTCTTAACTTAAATAAAAAAACCATGACG